>JAHBCN010025889.1:0-10961 GCA_019359885.1 Listronotus oregonensis | reverse complement strand
ATAGATGGAAAAGGGATATGCGGTTTAAACGGGTTTTTAACAAGGGGGAATTTTAGACAAAATAAATATTATAAAAATGAATTTTGAAGCGACACACAAGTTTATCAAAAAAAAAAGTATAATATAGGCAGCTATTCTCTACCGCTGGTCCACGGAGAAATTTTACTAGTCCGCGGACAATTTCTTCTATCGCGAAAAAATTACTTAAAAATAATAATAACTAAATTTTTTAATTTATAAAGTTACAAAATTTAGACTAATTTTAATTCTATGTTATTTATGTACTTAATTATTATTACAAACAAAAATTATATTTTTTGTAAATGCTTTGATTTACTTTTTTAGTAATCGTAAGAGTAATATTTTCTGTTGTGTTTCTATGTCCATGAGTTTGTGATTTGTTTTTATAATTTTCTGTGATTTTTGTTAAAGCTTTATATACCTAATTTTTATATGTAAGTATAAAAAATTATATATCTTTACATTTAGGTATTATTGTAAGTAAATGATAATAAAAATGTTACGATTAACTTCTGTAAGAGTTCTTTAATACCTAGTAAAATTTTGTTGTTAAAAAAATATAACTGGTCCGCCAATTTTTTTTTACAAATTTTACTGGTCCGCGGGCCAAAAAAGTTTGAGAAACGCTGATATAGCGTATAGCTATTTAATGCGGGCCAGACCCACGGTACACATATCGAACCATAGCTTTTGCATGAAAATGATCTGGATTGCAGGGACATACAGTGACCAGTAAATTCCTTATCATATAAGATTTTTTTATTATTAGTTTTATTTAAAATTTATCTTTGACATTAATTTGTGCTGTGATCGAGATTAAAATTAACCACAAAAATAGTAGTCACGTATTATCCCCGACACTATCTGTCTTCTTGTAAAAAATTTCAAAAGTGAGGTTATTTCTGAAAAGATCGAAAAAAATTTAAATATTATGTTTTAGCTCAAGTGCAAAATTTTAGATTTACAAGATAATTTCGATAATTTGCCCATTTTTTTATATTGAACCACAATGGTCGAGGAAACGTAGGCAAAAATAGGCCTTAAGGGATTTTTTGTGCAGTAAGATGGATTTAAATGCGGTTTTTTGCATTCGATTCGTATCAACCCCAACAAACTTGTAAACAAATTTAATTTTCGAGGTCGCTGAACACAAATATGAAATTATCAAGAGCCCATGGAGTACTTGGTGCCCGCTAAGGATAGGGTAGAAGTCGTCTTTGGAGTTTTACAGTTTCTCCTAATACCAGCCCAATTTTGTTATTCGGGGGTTTTCGAGGTCGCTGAGCATAAATATGACATTGACAAGGACCTACGAAATACCCGGTGCGCGCTAAGAATGGTGTAAGCGTCGTCTTCCGGAGTTTTACAAAAATCCTTCTAATATCAGCCCAATTTCTTTACTCAAGAGGTTTTTGTTGTTGCTGAACACGAATATGACATTGACAAGGGCCTGGTGCGCGCTAAGAATGGTGTAAACGTCTTTTTCTGAAGATTTACGACAAATCCTTCTAATATCGGTCAAATTTCTTTACTCGGGGTTTTTTGTGGTCGCTGAAAACAAATATGATATTGGCAAGGGCCTCAAAAGCCCCCCAAGAAACAAAATTGGGCTGATATTAGGAGGAACTGTCGTAAAACTCTAGAAGACGACGGTTACACCATTCTTAGCGCACACCAGGTACTCCGTAGACCCTTGTCAATGTCAGATTCGTGTTCAGCGACCTTAAAAACCCCCCTAGTAATTGGGCTGATATTAGAACGATTTGTCGTAAAACTCCAGAAGATGACGTTTACACCATCTTAGAGGCACCAAGTACTCTGTAGGCCCTTGTTAATGTCATATTCGTGTTCAGCGACCTCGAAAACCTCCGAGTAACAAAATTGGGTAAATATTAAAGGAATTGTCGTAAAACTCCAGAAGACTATGTTTACACCATCCTTAGCGCGCACCAGGTAGTCCGTAGACCCTTGCCAATATCATATTCGTGTACAGCGACCTCGAAAACCATCGAGTAACAAATTAGGTTTATTTTTATCATTATTTACCTAGTTATAAATGTTTTATTATTGCAAACTTTTAAATGCATTTCAAAAATACCATTTTTCTCATTGTACAAAGGCAGTTTTTATTTCCCATTAATTAAATTTGTTCACAACGTTTGTAGACTTCAACGAATCGAATGCAAAAAACCGCATTCAAATCCATCTTACTGCACAAAAAATCCTTCGGGCATTTCTTCGTTTCCTCGACTACAATAGGACTTAAGCTACATAAAACTTTTTAGTTTGAACAATGCTTTATCCCAGACACATTTTCTTTGATGTGGCGCTTTATAAAATGTGTGTTTTTGTACAAAATTGAGGAAAAAAATTAGTGGTGTATTTCATGTAGAATAAAAAAATAGGAATTGACATTATAAACGAAAAATCAAAAATTTTCAAAAAAAATGTTTTTATTATTTATAGCTTTAATAATAATTTTTTAGGCAACTTATTTACGATATTTTTATTTACATAATATTATATTTGATCAGAAAAAAATTCATCCAGTTGGCAGACGGGTGAAGGTCGTTCCTAATTCGAATCTTAGCCTAATAAGGTGCCTCGCAGAAACAGAAACAGCAACGATTAAAAGCTCACATTTTACCTTAAAATTTAAAAGGATCCCATAAACACGACTTTCACTCGAATCCCAACCCTTACGTCCATAAATCTCATCAAATGAACCCTAAAGCCCCTAACGCACGTTCCAACTCCCATTGCATGTAAAATGACACTAGACTGACATGAGAATATAACTATTGTGTAAGTGTCCTTATAGTTTTTATTCAATTTGTGGTAACTTGATACATTAGTAATAACATAATTGGAGTTCTGAGTAGCTAATTCAATTTAACTTCTTATATTGTATATTCGTTTGTGAATTAGCCCCGTTTCGGGACCCAGGCCCTTTTAATGCTAGTCAATGTTAGCGTTATAAAGTTCTTGTAACCTAATTGGTGGGTAGTTTAATTATTTTAAAAAGCAAAGTTTATTTAGTTCATTTTTTAAAAAAGGACTGCTTCTTCGAGTGCACAGTGGTCAGGATCTCTGCCTGTCACATGAGTAGTGTTTAAATGGAAATATTTTTAGTAAAGTATTTCCATGGAAATGAAATATTGAAAATTTCCGAACGTGTCTCGTAAATATTAAAAATATTGGACATTTTTAGAAATATCGAAAAAAAAAATAAGGATGGGTTTTTAACAATAAAAAAAAATTTTATATTTTTTTTATACTTTTGTACAGTACAAATGTCACACTAGAAAAGTAATTTCCGAAAAAGTACGTATATTCTTACGATTACGAATAATAAAATCTTGATCTAGGGGATTCACTGATTTTGCTTGCTTTAAAAGAGTTTAATTACTTTTATGAAGACGGCATTAATGCGAATATTCAAGGTGTAAATCTTTTTTGAAGATACCCCTCTTGAAAAAATTGGACTTCTAAAGAATTTTTTGAGCTATTCTTTTTTTTTTCGACTGAATTTTTACGTAACCCTGCGCTACCTATTTGATACCGAACGTATTTATTGTAATAGGCTGCGTAAAAATTTTTTTAAAATTTAATTCTTTTGGTGAAAAGCATATATTCCTTGATTTCAAAAAATATCCTCTATGTCCATTTCTTAATAAAATTTAAAAAAAATCATGTATTTTTTTTTATAAGGGAACCCTTTTTTTTTAATATATATATTTCTCCATCCACAAAATTTTTTTAACCCAAAAAAATGTTCAAACTCAGACTTTCGGCAAGCCCGCTACACCAAACATTATTCAAGCTAAAAAATACTTAATATTCTTTTTTTTAAACCAATTAAAAATTAAAATTTTTTTGAGGCTCAATATTGAAAATGGCAGCTTCCCCAAAATCACTAGAAATAAATGATACCAATTTTTGGCTTGAGAAATTAAATTTCCCCAACACTATCGGCCAGTGATAAACGCGTTGTTAAAGTTACAATTGCAAAATTTTAAAAAAAAGAGAAAAAAAATTTAAAAAATTGACAACATAGCACGTTTCCAACTGGATTAACTGGATGACAATAAATAATTTATTTTGGGAAATTTTTGTTTTTAAAATTCATTAAGCAAAAAAAGTTTAAAAAAAAATAATTACCTTGCACTGAATAAAAAAAAGGGGTTGGCCTCCAAAAAAGTCATATTATACTTTTCTTCAAAAACAAGCAGCATCATAGATAGCTAAATGACTAAAACTGCAGAATTAAATTTTTTGGGAACAGGTTCTTTTATATAATTCATGCCTACTACATTTTATTGATACGGTTGTACATTTAAAAGTAAACAAACTATTTGCCTTATTTTCCTAGAATTGATATTTTAATTTAATATATATTGGTAAAACTTTTTTTTCCATTGCTTTTTATTTTACTGATGTTTATTTCAGTATGTTTTTTTAAAAAAAGAAAATTAAATAAATTTATTTTTTTATATCCCTACAATAACCTCTTTTCTAAGTTAAAGCTGCCGAAGCTATAACATCCGGTACAAAAAAAAAAAAACCCTTAAAAACCTGATGGTATAGGTCCGATCGGTGCAAGGCCTTTGTCAAATCTAAGTTAAACGCACTCTAGGGTGAAAAAATTGATCTAAAAATTTTTTTCATAAGAAAAGATTTTTGGTTTAAAAAAAAAATATAATCTTTACACGCACGCTAGATCAGATGACTTTTGGGTAGCTCAAGAGCTTTTTATGATTTCACATAACCCTTTTTTTTTTGTTAAATTTTGGAACACCAAGCTCTGAGGCTCGAAAAAAATTTTTGTTTACCCCTTTGAGTGTTTTTTTAGTTCCCAAAAAAAGGCCTTTCACTGATCGTACCCTGTATCACATCGGGTGTATAAGGTTTTTTTTGTACCGCATGTTATAGATTTGGACACGCTTTCAAAAAGGGTTGTTCTTGATAGTAGAGTTATTATATAAATTTATTTAATTCTTCTGTTTTAAAAACATAGAGGGGTAAAAAAACATTTAAATAAAAACAAGGAAAAATAGTTTTAACATTATTAAATTAAAACATCAATTTCAGGAAATAAACAAATAGTTTGTTTTCTTGGGTACCTCCCCGAATGTATCAATAAAATGTAGTAGGCATAAAAATATATGAAAGAACCTTTAAAACCCCAAATTTAAAAGGGTTCTGGGAAAAAGGTCATTTAAGTTATCTATGATGCTGCTTTTTTTTAATTTATAATATGACTCTTGGAGTGCCAAACCCTTTTTTTCATATTATGTGAAAAATTTTTTTAAATTTTTTTTATGTCTATTTAATTTTGAATGCAAAACCTAATAAATTTTTTTTTGAAAATAGTTCCATTTAAGTTATCCCTGTTCCCAAAGAGTGTTCATTTTTAAGTCTATTGCTAACTTCATCGCGTTCATCACTTGGCCGTATGTCACTAAAGACGTCGCTATTAAAAATTTTGCTTAGAACCAACTAAATCGGGTTTGAAAAACTACTATTATTTTTTTCAGTTTTCTAAAAAACCTTGTATGGAACACGTTAGGAAAATTAAATTTTTTTGTGGGACTCCCCTATTTTGCGGGCTCCCTTTTACCCCCCTGCAAAGACGCTCGTTAAAAAAAATAAAACTCCCTTTTGCAAAAACACTAAAATCTTTTTCCTTGGTGCCTTTTTTTCCCCTGACTTTTTTTTGGTTTTTTTACTGTTTTTTTCCCCGTCTTTTTTTTTAAAATTACTTTAAAATTTATTTATTTAAAAAAATAGTTTAAAAAAGTATACCAATAAAACCGGTTACCAGTTGTTTCCCCAGGTTTTTCCGCCGACTCTTCAAATAAGATTTGGAATTTTTTTTTAGTAAAAAAAAAATATTTTTTTTTATATAAAGAGCTTTGGGGTTAAATTAGAATATCCAAAATGGTATAAAAAAAAAAAAAAACTCGCTAGATTTTTTGAAAAAAAAAATTAAATTTTTTTTTTTTTTTTGGAATTTAGGTTTTTTTTGGTTTTCCCCTTTTTTCTAATTTAAATAATACCAAAATTGCCAATTTTCCAAAAAAGCTTTAAAAAAAGTGCGATGTCCTTAAAAACTGTATACGTAGTTTAAACCCAAAGCCATGATATCCCGGGAGCGGAAGGGTCCTTACCCCGTTTTGTAGGGGGTTACCGGCAATTAAAACGACTAATGAGCCTCTCTGGACACAATTCCTCGTCACCCTCTCCCCCTTTTTCAACCGTCCACTCGCTTTTTTCCCCGCAGCGCAAACCCCCGTTTCGTCTTTTTCCCCGGGCGTCGCAGGATATTAAACAATTCTTTTTCGCATTTTTTTTAGAGCTCTAAAAGAAATATATTTCAACAACGGACTTTTTTTTTTATATTGTTGTGTTACACGCTATTGTAGCGGTTTGTAAATGTATAAAGTAACAGCTCAGTTTCATTAACAATCTTTTAATTTGGGTGGTAAATGGTTTATTGTTGGTTTAATCACGTTTCTTTTTATCTATGGACAATACAGTAAATAAACGTCCCGTTTATTGAATAAATCAGTAAAAACCTTTTTTGAACAATATTTGAACCTTAAGTTCAAAGTAAAAAAGCGTCTGTTATGTATATTTGGGTCCACTGGCGTAGGTATAGGGAGTAGGTAGAGGAGGTAACTACCTCCTCCCAAATTTTTAAAAAAAATTTTTAGAGTTTGCAATTTTTTCCGCAATATGCTAAAAACAAAATAAAAATTCTAAAAAAAATTTAAAAAAAAAAATTTTGATCTCCTCCCATTTTTTTTTAAATTAAATGTTTATTTTTTTTTCCCAAACATATTTTTATAAAAGAACCTTTTTATTTGCGTCTTGTTTTTTTAGCGCTGTCAAAATCTAATAAAGCTTTGGCGGCGATATAATCGGAAAATATACGCGGGCTTTAAACGGTATTATCGGGTTTAAAGAAAAAAAGAAGTGTAAAAAAATTAAATATGGCTACTTTTTTTTGGGACAGTCCCCAGGGGCCCAAACCTAAGGCAACGTACGTGGGTGTTTAATGCGGTAATAGGGAGTTTATTCCCACGAGATTTAAATTTTGGAGACTTGGGGAAAAAGGAAAAAATTTTTCGAGTAGCAGGTTCCATATCCCCAACACTCTAGGAATAAAAGGAAGAAGAAACGGGAAGTTCGTGGCATAAAAAAAGCACTACGTGTTGGTCTGTTGGGCTAAAAAAAAATTTTCCGGCCAATCTCCCCGGGCAGAAGCCGTAAAAAAACCCATAAAAAAGGGACAAATCCCTTCAGCTCGTCAGTGGGCAAAGAAGGGGAATTTTTCGAAGTGTGAATCATTAAAAAGACGACAACGCTTTTTTTAATATAGTCAAAACCCCAGACGTGAAAACAATATTCAAAGGAAGCTTTCTGGGATACAACAGAGTTTAGAAGGGAAAAAAAAAAACTTTTTTTCAAAAAAGGGGAAATTTCTTTTTTAAACTTAAGCTATGGATGTAATGTGTTAGTGCCAGATAAGGTTATTCTTAAAAACAACACCCACAAGATTAAACGATTCTTTGTTCGGAACTTGACCGCTCATATGTAACGAATGAGCATTTGGGCGACTTTTTTTGTGATCCGAACCTGACTATGATACCTGCATTGACCTGCCTTGTTTTCCAAATTAAATTAAAGGGGGCCTTAAGGGGAAATTTACTTCCCGACCCAGCCTTTATTATTAAACGACTCGGCATCTTTAATTTTTTTTTTATTAAACCCAAAATAGGAAAAAAAGTAAAAAAGGGGGAAATTCCTATTTAAAAATATCGGCTCCTAAAGTACTAAGACTAAAATTAGAAAGTTCTGTCCAAATTTTGTTCTACTCTTTTTTGACTTGGCAAGTTTTGCTTGGTAAGGGAAAAAGGAATTTAAAGGGGGTATGGAATCCAAACTTCCCCCTTCGATCAAAAAATTAAAAGGGGTATAAAAAAACTGTCAAGGGGGCCCCCCCTTTTTCCAATAACGAAATTCCACGAAAAAATTTAATGTGTTGGCTACTTACACACTAATAAATCAGTATGTAGTTGGAACACTTTTATACTTTTTTGAGCCGTATTAGATTGATTTTGATTATATTTTTGGTTGCAGAATTTTTTTGGTTGAAAAAAACCTTCTTATTTTAGTGATTAGTGTTTATTAAATTGTGACCATAATTTTGTGTTTTTTTGTTACTTATAATATCGTAACAAAATGACTAGGGTTGTATGGTTTTGTCTTGCAAATATAAGGGTAACATACCGGCATTTTTTCTTTAGGTAAGTATTTTTTTTAAATTTTAAATTAGGGCTTCTTTAAAGACGAACGTTAGGTAACCGAATAAATTAAAATCAATTTGAATTATGAAAATGAAAATTTCAGGAAATTCGGAGATTTCCACAATGTTTGTGTATTTCTGAAATTAAAAAAAGGGAAAAAGGCTTACTTTTTATTTTTTTATTTCTTTAATAATTTAGTAATTTTTTAATTTAAAGGATAAAATTTTTTTAAACGGGGCCCAAAACCGGCAAATTTTAATTTATACAGGTCCCCAAATTGAATAAAAAAAAAGTACAATTTTATGTTAAAGTTCCTTTTTTTTTTTTTCTGTTTTTGTTTAAAAAAAAATTAGTTTTTTGGTTTCTTAAACTTACATTATCAATTTTTAAGCTCGACAGACTGTAGAACCTAATATTTAACGGTTACTGTTAGAATGGATACCTAGGTCCCAAAAAGGTTACTAAACATTATTAACCACTGTTATTCTATCTTATGAATGTTTGTTATTATGAAAATAATCCAAAAAAACAGTTAAAAAAATTTTTTTTTTAAATTTTCAAAAAATTTTTATGATAAAAAAATCATTTATCTATCTTCCCCTTTTTTTTATCAGAAAATTGGTATAATGAAACTTCATAAATGTTTAAATTTATTTTTAAAAATCGTGTTTTTTGATTTACTAAATTTCTGGTAAAAATCAAAACTAAAAAAAACCCCTTTAAATAGAAGGTTTAAGTGGCGCCATCTATTTTTCCATATTATATCAGATGATATAAACCCAATATAACACAAAATTTTAAATATTCGGGTAGTATCGTTTAAAAACCAAAATTTTGGAAAAAAAAAAAAACAGTGAATGCTTCAATTTAATTTGATGCCCTTTATAAATAACAAAAATTTGGGATCCGGCTCTGACCTACTATTCATTGTGCAAACTCCGGGGGGAAAACCCCCCATTCCCCTCCCTCACGCCTGGACAATTTTGTTCTACAGTATTTGGGGTTCCATCACCTTTAAACTTCCGGGAAACCTAAAAGTACCCAAAGCTGTAAATAAATATTCAGTTTTCATTTGTGGCGCAATTCTTAAGCTTCGCGGATGCTTCCCCGCGAAAAATTTATCCCATTTTACATGGGGGAACCCTTTTTTAAAAAGTCTCCCCAAAAATTCCCGAAATGAGTTTTCTGGAATATTTGCCCCCAAAATGGGAATAAGAAAATTTTTTTCAGACAAAAAAGAAATTACCCAAATTACAAAAATGGCACCCCTCATTTTTTCGCAACACCCATATTTTGCAAAAACGGGGAAAAAAAAAACTAAATTCGATACTGGATGCAGATAACAAATAAATTTTTAGTAAAACTCCCCAAAAAAAAATGGTAAAAATTTTCGGGATCATTAAAACTTGCTGGTCTCATTATAAAAAAAATTTTAAAAACAAAATTTTTCCCAAAAAAAATCATTAAATTAATTAGATACTCTCAAAATATTGAAAAAAAAAACTTTGATTTTTTTTTTTTTTTAAAAAATCAAATGGACCCAAACTCATATGCAAGATAGGTAGGGTTTTCCATTCGAAAAAAAAAAATTTTTTGCCCCAAATGGAAAATTTGCTAAATTTAATCCATGAAGATAGCGCATTTAGCGAAAAGCGGCTAAATAAAAAATTTTGGCCCCCTTACCAAAAACTATCGTTTTCAAAAAAAAATTATAAGGACCTTTTGTAGATTACAAGGGGAACTTCATTTTTGTCCAAAAAAATTCTCAATTTGCATAAATTTTGGGAGATATTGGGGAAACCCATTTTGGTTCGGGGCGTTTTCAGCCTTTCCCCTGTTAATGTTGAACTGTGAAAGCCCCGGAAAAATTAAAAATTTCGCTTTCCCATTTACTGGACTATGATCTGTTGTTTTGATTAAAAAAATGCATGAGTTAATAAAAAAAAAAAATTTTTAAAATTTAAAGTAAAAGAAATTCCCGTGTTTATTCCCAACCTTTATTTAAGCTGGATAGATAACACCATTATTTTTTTTTTACAGCCTTTGTTGTTGAAGGTTAAACCTGCCGAATATTTTTTTCCCTGTATTTTTGCTTTGAACAAAAAAAAAAAAAATATAAACCGGAAAACAATACAAGACATTGTCCCTTAAGTGACGGTAATTCGACACCGGAAACGTCTGTCCGGGGCCGACCCCGGCCGCGAGGTGCCACTACGGTCGTTTAGTGATACAGGCCACGTGACCTGGCATCCTTTATTTTTTTCTCGGGACTCCCCCGGGAAAATCAAATTTAGTTTTGAACGCGGAAAACCCCCTTTTTTTTATCTCTCCTCTTATTCAATCAAAACCGATACTTTTACATTTTTGAGGGGGGAATTTTTCGGAGGGGAACGGACATTTCAGTGCCGCTGCATTGGCAGATTCAATGGGGGTTCTATTGAATTACCGTATTTCTGTCGGGTTGGAACGGCCCCGACTTGTATTTGCTCTTTTTTTAAAATTATCAAATAATTTGAAATTTAAGCTGGGGGGAAAAATTTAATCAGTTATAAAAAAGTCTTGGAATTGCCTTTTGTATTTAAGGAATCAATTTAAAGGATCGAAATGTATATACTTTATTTTAAACCA
>JAHBCN010025888.1:0-10957 GCA_019359885.1 Listronotus oregonensis | reverse complement strand
AGCCTTTCAATAGGCTTGATCAATGATATTGACTTAATATATTGATAGTCTAGGGGGTGCTTAACACGCGCATAGTTTTGTGATGCCAACTTAAGAAAGAGAGGTCCGAGAGAGAGACAGAGCTAGTCAGGGTAAAAAGCCCGGCAAAATGCACGTTTAAATAGATAATTATAGTTTTGCCATATTAAAACTAATAGACAAAAACATTAAAATATTACTTATTTTTTCAATTAACCTGTTTTAAAAATATTTTAAAATTATTTAAAATATGAATAAAAACTTCTTGATATTTTATTGAAGGGGAAGTAACATTAAGATTAGAGGAATATTAATAGGTAAATTTTTCCTAAAACAAGTTTTTATATACTTAACAATGATTTTTTTGTAACTATATAATTATACAAAATTAATATAATATCTTGATATTTTGTGAAAGTAGTTGTAAGTAAATGGATTGAAGGTTGGAGGGATTTTAAATTTTGGAGGTAAATTTTGTCAATAAAAAAGTTTTTATATACTTAATAATTAATGTATTTGTTTGTAACTATGTAATTTTAAAAAATTATGCATAAAAATTCTAGAATACTAGGAAAATACAAAAATGTACCAAATCTATCTGCTAAAATACACTAAAATAATATCTAAACTTAAACTACTATTGATGATTAAAAATAATTTTTTTTCGTAAGATTTTGTCTAATTCTATTAGTAAATTCATTTTTTCTTGAATTAATATGGTGTATTCTAATGGTAAAATAATTTTTCAAAATTAACCTTATTAATTGCAAAATATGTCCCTGCAAGGGTTCTTGATCCCGACAGTGGTCTGTCAAAGACAAAAAGTTGATTCGATATTTAGGTTTCGTATTGCCTTTGAAATTAATTTCATCATAATATATGAGGAAGAAAAATTTTCCTCCGATTTTATTATTGCCTCAGCAACCATGCAAACCTTGACAACATCTCTAATAGGTTTGCACACTTTCCCCTATTTTTTTTATTTAATAACATTGAAAATGAATGCTCGGCCGTTAAACTCTGGGCACATATTACAATTTATTGTTCTTATTAATTTTCTGGTTACAAATCCAGCAATATATTCTACTAGACTCAACCATTATGAAAGGCACAATGTAAACACTATGTGTAATTTGAAAACACCAATATATTCAAAAACCAAAAACAAATTAATCATTTAAAACCAAGAACACCATTAAAAGCAACAGGTTTCCCGTTTGTTTCCCTGACTATCTATCCTTTTGCTTTATCTCTCTCACTCTGCGTTGGCGTCACTTTAGAAGCGACAGGGCGAGTCCATTAGTTGGGTCGTTGAATACTAGAGATACATTATGTAAACAATAATAACATACATTTTGTTACTAAAAAGTACACCTTTGGATTTGAACAGTTCACTAATTATAAAATCACAAGAAAATGAAACGTGTGATGAAAACATCCGAGCGTTCCCGGGGAACAAAACGACACTTATGGCTTGACAATGTAAAACACGACTATAGACGTTGCATCGTTTTTCGCGGGAAACTGCAAATGCTACATCACGTGGTCATGATAATACGGTGTTTCGATGTGTGATGACAGTAGGTTAGTTTTATTTTGTGCATACTGACACAAACATATAAGTTACATGGTAGTAAAAAAAAGCCAACGTCTGCTGACGTTGTGTCGTAGCGGGGATTATTCCGGACGACGTCCATAGAAGTTGTGTCATGTAACATCCATAAAAATACGACGTCTATACACGTTGTGTCCGTCAACGTTAAGAATGTTTTAATAAAATATATTTCAAACCAAAATTAACAAAAGGATTTGGTAGTTTGGGAAGCAATAAATTAAACAAGGAAATTCTTGGTAAAGACATATTTTTATTAAAACATATAGATACATACATAAAACAAATACATATGATATATTTTTTTACATTAGGTGTGAAAACATAATTAGTTACCTACATAAATCATTTTGTATACAAAAAAAAAACAAAAAAAATATAGTTCACGGTATAGGTATGTGTGGTACAGTGTGGTAAAATGGGCAACATCATTACATAGTATAAAATAAAGTCCCTTTTTCTGTCTGTATGTATGTGTCCTTAGATCTTTAAAACTACTCAACGAATTTTGATGCTGTTTTTTTAATAGATAGAGTGATTCAAGAGGAAGGATTATATGTATAATAATATCCAAAAAAACATATACAGGGTGTTTAAAAAAATAGTTTACATCTAAAATTCGATATTACTCAACGGATTTTGATGCGTTTTTTTTAATAGATAAAGTGATTCAAGAGGAAGGTTTATATGTTAATAGATCCAAAAAAAAAATACAGAGTGTTCAAATAGTTTACTTTAAAATTGATGAGAGATTTACAAAATTGTTTTAAATATAAAAATTTGCAAAATAATTATTAGTATTTAAAAAAATAATATATCCAAAAAAATTTTTATTAAGTTTTTATCACTATTCAACGGATTTTGATGCAGTTTTTAATAGATAGAGTGATTCACGACGAAGATTTATATGTAGATATATAATAATATACAAAATCTTCCCAATAGGGAAAGGGGAATTTTTTACCTGAATTTAACGCGTGCGAAGCCGTGGGAAAAAACTAGTGCAATAAATGGCAACATGCTATTTGGAAGACTTTATTTTTTTTTTATTTTCTTTCATCTAAATTTTTTTGTATTAAAAGATCATTTTGTTTTTTAACAAAATTATTTAACATTTTTTGGAATGTTAAATTAATACGGTCTATCTTTTTCAACATACTTTCCCACAATAAAAATGTCATTTAATTTACCCTATAGAAATATGAATCTTAACTAAAATCATACACAAATTTATGAGTTGGGATAACTGATTTAAAGTGCCTAAAAATAAATTTAAAAGGATATATTTCACAAATGTTCTGATAATATGCCAAGCAATAGCAATTTTGGTATTAGAGCACGTTCTGAAGGCAAAGTTAATTTTCCCCATTCAATTATATTGTTAAATCGGAAGGAATTCAGCCTCAACTTCAGTTTTGATGAAGGTATTCATAAAATCAGACATTGTTTAAATCTTAAGGCCCGCCGAAGCCCACACCATCGTTCACGAATGGCCAATGTCACTTTGACATTGGTGAGTACGTGTGTCCGCAAATGCTTTCCCAGTGCACATCAGTCATCGTCATGTTTCTACTATTCGTAGACGAAAACGAAGCAAAGATACGGATTGATAAAGTTCAAATCCGAAGGATAATGAGTTTTTATACAGATTATTGTTAATAAGGAATTCATAAAAAAAAAAATATGGAAGAGCCTTACTTTCAAAAAGGAAAAACATGGAGAATTCAAATTAACTTCTGAGTTTTCAGACAAAATTTAAAAATTATTTAGAATGACTAGAAAGATTTCAAGGAAGTACATGGATGATTGTACAGATTTAGAAGATCAAGGATGTGGTGGTCATGAACGAATTAGTACGAAGAAAAATTGGCCGTTTTCTTAAGGTAAGTTTATTATGTGGTGAACAAACAAAATTAAGTGGAACTATTAAAGCAAAATAACAATTTAAAAGTTTAAAATATTTCCAGAACTGTAACATTCCCTCAGTGATTATATTTTGTCCCACCTTCCTGTGGCTTTGTATAGGAGTAGACGTATAATAGTTCTTCCACATGTGGCTGTTGTCCTGCGGAGAAGGGTATAGATAATAATATGATCACATCACTATTCGTGAATAGGAAGAATGTGGAGAGGCGAATATTCTACAAAGTTTTTAGACTTTTGGGAAAACCCAAGTAAATATGTTTGTTTTAAACTGTGTTGAGACAGTGGCGGAATCTTTTTGTAGTCTGTAAACTAATTGAAAAAGTGGATCATTTTTAACATTGCTTATAGTGAAATCATTATTGGTTAGAATTATCGTTCTCGTTCTTGTGTCTTTTAGCTGCTCTACGTTCATTCCCAATCATTTAGTTAAAGTTTTCAAAGTTCCTTTTTCGTCGTTCTTATTTCTTGATCAGTGCTGTACCAGAGATTGGATACAGGGGTTTCTTAGTTTCTTCAACTCCTGATTCATGAATATCCGTATCATTACCATTTTTTGAACGCAGTTTCTATATATTTAATTATTGAGATGATTCGTCGTTTGTATTCTTCATTAATATTGGTGTTCTTACCTATTTCCAATGCGGGATTAAAAACGCCATATGCTCTTGAAAGCGCCATGTCTTTATATTAACAGCCCCTGATCCACTTTTCGGTTTGAAATTTTCTGCCGACGAAGCGCATCTCGGTGATTGTTTCTCAGTTTTTCCCAAGATTTCTTGGCTTCACTTCCTGCAATAAAATTAGTCATATTAATACGACTATATAAAATACATATAATAAATGTATTTTTTTCTTTTAAGATTTGTGCGAGGGTAACTCGTATCGGAGCATTTTATAGTTACAGAATGGGAGAAAGGACTATCTCAAATATTATAACCAAAGTATCTTCAGCTAGGAGGAACATGCAACCTATTTATTGGGAACCTACACTGGATATATGGAAAAAAAAAGCTGTCGATTTCCAAAATATATGGCAAATGCCAATACGGGGCGCTATCGATGGAAAACACGTGACAATTGAAACCTATAAACAGTATCTTCATTTTTTAATTATAAGCAACATATTCATTGTGCTTTTTTGGGGGGTAGACGCAAACTATAAATTTGTATTTATTGATGTCGGTTCTAAAGGGAGATTTCCAGATGGAAATATATTTGATAATTGCATATTAAAGAGAAAAATGATGAATAGACAGCTACATCTGCCCGACCCAGGGTCTACCGGAAGAGAAGAAAGTTGTGCCTTATGTTATTGTTGGTGACGCGGTTTCTTTAAAAAACCATGAGACCTTTCTAGAGACAAGTTATAGACAATTATAGAAACAAAGTTTTTAATTCAGACTTAAGAGCAAGCAAACGGTTGAATGTGCATTCGGCATATTGAGTTCCCGGTCAAATATTTTTACGGCCATTTGAAATGAAAGTAGAAACAGTAGACAAAATTGTTACGAGTTTGTCTTGATAACTATTTACGCCAAAAAGTGTAACTAGAAATATGGATGAGGACCTGAACCTGAAAATGAAAATTTACTAAATGTTCAAAATTTTTCCTTTGCCGCGAGTGAGGACGCGTTTCGAAAAGAACATTTGAAAAGAGACCAATATCGGATTATTTAACTCCGTAGAAGGACAGGACTTGGAAAACCCAGCGTTCAACGGGGTGCGTATTGATATGTTCGAAATTAATACAACAATGGAACTTGAAATTTATTTTTAAATACATATGAGTATAATAAATAAATGTTAGAATTTCACATCTTCAACATCCATATCTTCAATTTATAACATCAGTAAGATTTATAAAGCAATACTTACCATCCTTGAGATTTAGCGCCTTGCGATTAATTTCCATTTGAATCCTTTAATTTTGTATTCATATAATCTTGGTGTTTTAGTCGATAAACATTTTTCGTTGAACAGCTTCAATAAGTCCTCCATTTTAAGTACCGCGACACGTCACCGAAAACAATGTCTCGGTCACCTAGCCGAACGGTCAGTCATGTACGTGCCCCGCTCAAGGAGCAATTGGGAGTTTGGTAGTGCGCCATAGGTTTTAAATACGCCACTGAACACGCCGTGACGGCCAATGCGAGTGGGGCATGTGCGGTTAATTGTTTCTGCACGGTGTAACCACCAATGTATGCAAGAACAACTAAATTATCTTTAGATATCCTATCCAAGGAAAATTCTATGCTTAAAATGGAGCAGAACTGAGTGATATCTACACTATCTTCATAGGATCCTTCAAAGTCATGCAAAAGTATTTTAAGAGGAATTTTATTATCTTTGCAAGAGAAAAGAACATCATTTTTAAAACGAATTTTTTTTTCACTTTCCAGAAGTTGAGTAAAACTTATGTAAAAATTTGCACCACTAAGTTGGCGATAATTACTAAACCTACCTTCTTAAATATCATTTTTAAATTTACCTAATAATAAATAATCAATTTTGTACATCCTAAACATATATGGAATAAGCTGTAGAAAGGAGTCAATGGTAATGGTCAAAGCAGTAAATGTTTCATTTGATAATGCATTAGATAAAGGAATTATAGATCTCCACATTTTTAACCACTCCAACATCTTTTTTAAGAAAATAATGGCTGTTGTACTATTTTGCCTTATTGGTGCTCTAAAACTATCATAAAATCTCTGGGCCTCAAAAACGCTTTTTACATTGACTATTTTCCACCATTTCACAACTATATCTAAAAATAGGCTTGTTCCCATAAGATTATTAAATTTATCTATATGTTCTGTAAACATACAGTTGAGGGCCGCAACATTTTTCTCCGAAAAAATATCTAATGCAAGTTTGACATTTTGCTTTTGAATGCTTGATGGGTACAGTGCCTTATAGGACAACAAATGGGCATATTTAATTAGAGATTTTTTTTCAAACTCATATAAAATTTCCAAATCTTTAAAGTCGGCTGTTACTAATAAATCTGAATTAAGTTCAAAATTCTGGATATCAAAACTTGGAAATATCATTGTGGAGTTCTTTGTTCTTAAATTTAACCAATTGTTCCTTATACATTTTAAAATGTGCACAACATCGAATATAAAAAAAGCATTCTTGAATCATCTAACGGGTGTGGAATACAAGGTTGTAAGACATTATTACTAGTAAATAAAGCAAAAGCTTTCCTATTTACACTGTGATTATCAGAAATTAAACTTATTACTTTAAATCCGATTTTCTCAAGTTCTTGTAATACATGGAAAATCATATTTTTTAGTTGATCGCCTCTCAAGTTATTAACTGGTATTAAACTAACTACATCTCTATATTTTGACAATATACTAGAGATCATGAAAACTTGAACAGTTTTTGCTAGTTGGGTCGGATCTGTTTCACTCATTCCAAAAACTGTATTTGACTTAAAATTAAGCTATTCTATATAAATTTCATCTAAATGTAAGTTAATAAGAAGGTCATGATCTTGTAAATATTTAGCTTTTGTTTTTAAATACTCAATACTACCCGTAATATTTACATCGGATAAAGAAAACTGAGAAATTATTTTTTTTATATTTCTAGGATGCGGTAAGTAAACGCACTTACTGTCATATAGGGTCATATAAGTCGATGATGACTGTATGTAAAGGCTAGCTGCAATCATGAGGGTATTTCCACTGTACCTTCTATTATTTTGAGGCTGCATATAAAGAGTCAACTGCTCATCGAGAAATGTAAAAAAACTGCTGTCTTTAATTTCACCATTCTCTGCACTAACACTTAAACTATTTACTAGTTCACAAACTTTTGCAATCTTGTCCTCGAGATTAGCAGTAATATTTTCTGAACGACACTCAATAAATTTTAATAATTCTTCGAGTTGAGATACACTGCATAAATTGTGGACCGTCTTAGGTACTTTTTCCAAAGGTAAAACTTCATTATTAACGAACACTGTATATTTTAAGTTCTGATTTATAACAACAGAGCCAATTATTTTTTGTGTATTTTCAGATAGTTGCAGTAAACACAAATATACTTTGCTATCTTCATTAATTAAAATCCATTTATTACTTAACTGAGACATATCGTAGAATGCCAGAATATCTTCAAGTGTTGAAATTTTATGGTCAGCTAAAAATTTTTTATGAGTTTCGAGGCTCTCCAAAACTGCCTTCTCAAAATAATCATTTTCTTTATCTGCCAATCGTTTTGACGTACTTGGAACAGAAGACAAATACTTTGGTACATTTTGGAAGACTTCAGGAATTGCATCTACTTCTAATTTAGGAATTTTTCTTGGGTATACCTTTCTTTCTCCCTTGACAAAGCAAACATCATAACGTATTATGTTGCTTTCACGAAAGTGCTTGATGCACAACTGTGGATCTTTAAGACTTGAGAGGTCAGTTGGAATTTTTCTTAGCCATTGCATTTTTAATTTTTCATCTCTTGGCAGACTGTATGTTGTAACATGGCCCTCATCCTCATTTTTATAGTTTGACCTACATCCAGACACATATACTTGATATGAATATGGAATAGGACATCAATAAAAAATTAAATTAACTAATGCGTATTAAGCATCCAAACTTGCTATTCTTAACAAATCCAAACACTAAACTATTAACACCTATACTTACTTGATAATAAGCAATTTCAGTTAAAAGTAACGTATTTGCGGCATAAACTTTCTTCCTTCAACTTAACTAGGTTCTACAAATTCATAAAAGTACTTGTAAATTATTATAAAACTAGTAAAAACGTGGTAAAACCGGCAAAATAGACGAAAACATCACACAGAATTTGACAAAACATAAACATAACCCAAATAACCGGCGTCAAAGGCGTGGGTGACCGATCGGCCTGGGCCTCAGATGGTCACGTGATATATCCGCGCCAGGGCCTGTGTTTTTCGTCGGCCACGATTCACCCTAGTTCTGCATGGCTAAGGGTAAAATATTTTTCATCATCCATGAAAATCGATTTGTTATTAGCGAAGTGAACTCGCCTTAAATTGCGACAGCACCTGGTTATTCTTGCTATCTAAACATAAGTATATTTGGGTGCCTTTTTTCTTTCTCTGTATTTTAAACCAGTTTTAGCAATTTATCGAGAAAGTTGCGTTGGAAATTCGGAAGCGAGGACCAACCTTTCTGGTAGCCTGTCCAACGACATTACTCTTCGAACTAATCTTTCCTGCTGGGCATCAGACAACTTCAGTGGTCGCTTGATATACGGCGTCCATATTTCTGGGAAACACCTTGAATTTTTTTCTCAAAACTTATGTAACAGGGGTTATTGTTCAGTTAAAGTGTCTTGGGCCAGTTTAAGCTACGTTCTATTTCTGCTAGTTTATCTGCTGTTTTATTTTTTTTGATTTCTCAATGACCTGGTATCCAGGCTAGGTTAATTTTGATGTTTTGGTTAGCGCAGAGTCAGATAACATAGGGTAGAGTGGGGTTGACTGGACCGCTTTTTTTTAAATTATAATTTACATTTTATAATACATCAGCCAGTGTGCGATTTGTCAGTATGTTAATGAAGCATTATATTACCGCAATACTATGCACTGAAATCAAAAACTTAACATATTTTTGGAATACTTATTTTTTTTAACAGTGCTTGAGGACCACTTAACATGACTAGTTAGGTTAATTGGACATACCACTGTCCATTTAACCCCATCATCATTAATAAAAAATCAATAAACTTAACATGGATTATTTTATTAAAAAATAGCAAAATAAAAAATCATTGATTTAACTCAAAAAGATCATAGTTAAAGTAAATTAAATTCTCATAACGACCCTTTAAATATTTAATAGGTGGAGGTAAACTACACAGTATTTCTTCATACGTAATAAAACTGTGCTTTTCTTCCGAGTATTTAAATCAATTAGAAGAATGTTGCCTTTTGAAAACGGCAACATTGTACCCATTGTGAAGCTTATTAGTTATTTCAGCAGCGTAATTTCTACATGACTTGGGTGTACTAGTTAAGATTATCAATTTTTTCTTTTTGAAATTACCTTCCAAGGTAACGCTTTGGCAAATGGTCTTATAGTTTCGGAGAGAACAATTTGGTTTTGTAAACTACCATTAATACTGCAACTTTCTGCAGATGATGCACAGTTTGTTTCCATAGTTTTAAAAGATCCAAGCTAATCGTAATTGTCTGTCAATTCTGTTTCCATCTCATTATTATCTTTTGAGCAGCCAGGTTTATCGAAACTTACTGTTGAAATTGATGCGGTTAATAAATATATGTTCATGGGTGGATCAGAAATGGGCGTTTCGTTAAAATCCCTGTCTGTAACATAAGATGGCAGGAAATTAGCATCCGTAAATATATCATCGTTAAAGGGGACATATGCCTGCCTTTCAAAAGCCACTATTTATGTTCTGCACACTAAATGCCTTTTTGGAATGCATCCCCTACCAACTCGGCAACATCATAAATTGATATAACACTTCCAGGATGGTTGGTCATCCATCTATTACAAGCATCATTATAATATTTTTTAATCGGTCCAGAAACCGATAGATCCAATGGCTGTAGCCTGTGGCTACAATGCGGCGGAAAAGTTAATAATATGGCATTTTTCTTAGCATAATCCAGGGCCTTTACATTCAAGTGGCTTTCATGGTTGTCCAGCAAAATTAACTTTGAATTTTCTTTGGTAGGTCGTTCATATTTTACAAAATGACTTAAGACATCCTCAAATAAGTCACCTTGCATCCAACCTGATTGTGTTGCGTTACCTGCACTTCCAACTGGTGCATTTTTTCAGCATGTGGTCTTTAATATGTCCCTGTTACAGTCGATTCGTGAAAATTTTCGAGCAAAATTTAGTCTGTTATACAATATGTGCTTGTCGCGTGCCTCAGCTGGCTCTTTTGATAGTTGACCCATAGGCAGGGCCGATCCTGTGACTTTGGCCGCCCCGGGCCGCTCTTTCTCTACAATTTCTTTTAGTAATATTAATCCTTATATTTTTAACTTTTTCTAAGTTGTAAACAACATATACTCCTTAAAAATCAGTACTTAGGTACCTTTTTATCTAACTACGTCTTTGTTGGTAGAGAAAAAAAATTAACAATATTTTAAAAACAACAATTTTATATAATTTTATTATAGGGTAGAGTGGTATAAGATTGCGCAGTTTGCATTCAACAGCCACTAAAATAAAAAATACAAGTATTATATGAGATCAATTGAAGGGTCCAAAGCAAGAACCGGCTAAGTCCACTTTTACAAATTTTTCAGGAGAAAAAAAAATTAATTATGATAAAATAAGTGGAATTAAAATTTGAAAAAAATGTAAGTGCTTTATTTTTAATTATGTTTTAAATATATGTAAACCATTTTGAGTTAAA
>JAHBCN010025887.1:0-11036 GCA_019359885.1 Listronotus oregonensis | reverse complement strand
ATATTGTTCGATTGGTAATTTACCGGATTACCTATAACAGAATTATTCTGGGTCATGTTTATTCTATACCAGATGGTGCGTGGGGTTATTTCTTTTAAATTAATCATTTGGCAAAAATGATTTGATATTATAATTTTCGATTTTTTTTAGAGCCCGGAAAGCTGATAAATTAAAGGTACCGCGAATTTGGTTAGAAGTTCGTGAGATTTATTTAAAATTTTCATTTTCGCGATGCCCGTTTGGCTTTTGTCAATGTTTAGAAAAATAGACATATTCCCGAATTTTCGGGATTATTATAACACCTTTGTAAACTAATACGAGGATTTGTATCCGGATGCTTTGTGGGCGTCGATTGAGATAGTACAGTTTTCATTATTAATTTTATTATAATTTAGAGGATTATCCTTGGTTGGCAATTTCTTCCCGGATGTTGATCTTTAAAACGAAGGGTTTTAAGATTCCCATAAACACGGGATTTTCAAAAACCCAAAGAAAAAAATCAAAGGGATCCAGGAAGACATTGCCAACATAACGCCTGCATACTTAAAAGAGTCATGAGAAGCGCCGCAATCGGTTTATCAATGTATCAGAATGGGGGACCAGCATGATTTATTCTTTAAAGCTATGAAAAACAAAACTTTAGGTATATACTAACATTGTTAAAACCAAATTAAAACTGTTTGATTCATACAATTTTTAATGTTTTGAAAAAAAGTTATGCTCCCACTGTACTTTTATATGTTTTGTACAAAACATTTAAATTAAAAGCTATTTATTTTAAATCAAAAATCAAATTTATTTCCTAATCCTAATTAAATACCATAATATTGAAATAAAAAAAATTTATTTTTTAAAATGGAAATTTTGTTATTTTAATTTTTGGGCCCTTTTCCCTAAAAGTTTGCCGACCCGCTCTAGATTCATCTCATTTTGGCAAACATGTTACATAATCGATTTTTAGAAAAGACTTCGGCTAAACAGAAAGAATAAGCCATAAATATTTAAATTCAGTTAATCCGGATTTTGTTTCCTTTGTTAGGGATAATTCGGCCAAACCCCTTGTTTTCTGTTTTGTCCAAATTTCAGAAAACACCTCCGCTTATTTGGTAAAAATCTGTAACAATTCCTGAGTCAGTTTGGCCTGATAAAAAATCTTGAACTCTGTAACCAGTTACTCCAGTAATAGCCTTAACCCAATATTAAACTTGTTACATGTAAATTTCATTTAAAAATATGTAACAATGTTTAATAATTAGTTATTTTTACTCGTTTATGTCATATCGGATAAAGTGACAAAATAAAACACCTAAGCCGAAACAACCTTTTTCCAAAGTGATTTTTCTTTACTGATATTCAAAATTCCAAGAAATAAAATTTTAGAATATTCTAGCTCCCTCACACTTTTAATTGCTTGACACAAACAAGGCATATTTATTTTCGCCCACCAATTTAAAAATAAATAATAAAACTAAATTAATTTAGGAACTTTTTTCCACCAGACCAAAAATTTACACGTTTCTCATACCGTGCCGCCTTACGGCGAATTTTTAACAATTATATAAACCATTTTCGTTGGAGTGGTTGGTTGTTGCTTTTAATTTAATTAATTTAATTGTTTTGGGGTTTTTTATACATAACCCGCACGCTGTGTCAACCATGTGAGCAAGTGCAGTGTTGCCAGATAGCTAGAATACCTACGTAGTTGGTAAAAATTTTTTAATTAAATCTTATCTTGAAAATCTTATAATTGAACCATGAAATAACCCTATGCGTCATCCGAGGTATTAACACATCTTTTACGTAGTTAGACCACCGATTAGGCCCATAAGTTACAAAAAGGGGGTCACATGACCGTCAAGAATAGGTTTGACAACGGCTACGTCAGTCATAGGCACCCGTGATGTCTAAGGCCGGATTTGAGGCCAATACGCGAATGTTGGTTTTTCGGGATCCTGGTTGTGCGTACCGGGATGTCAACTTTTAAACAAAATTAAATATCGAATGTCATAACTATATAACCTTTTTAAGTAGCATTTGATCATTTGGGATGATGGATTATTGGGTAACGGATGCAATTGGAGGTTTAAGTTGTTGGTTCGGCAAGTTTGGTATGGGGACTTTGTCGGCCATCTTGGGGAGGGGGTACTGCCACCGAGTGCGGAATGGCTTAAGACATCGGTTGGTAGGGCGGTGAGTTTCCTTGAGAAGAAGGGACTAAACGTCCTCTTTAACAAAAGGCCACCAGAGCAGGTGCTTTTTGCGTGTAGCGCCTTAAAAGAAGTTTGAATTGAAAAATTTCCCGAAAGGGGATTAACTCTTGTAGGCCTTATTAAGTGGCTTGTTTTAGTTAATGTGATTTCACGAAGACGTGTTGGGTGGATTGCCTGGTTTTTTTTTGTGGAACGGTTAGTGCCAGTGGACGGAGAGTACTCCGGATTCTACCAATTGGGCTCCTGGGGAGGAGAAGAGAATTTTGTTGAAACCCTACCCATCTAAAAGGAATATATTTGTTTTAAAGCCTACTTTCAGTTTAGGGGGAATTGTTGGGGTTATAACACCAGTAAGTAATATATTGTAGTTTAGCAGTCAATCCACATGGGGTGCGTCAATTTTTTTAACACATTTTTCATTTTTTTATTGCCGTTAATAATTTTTTTATGAAACTCGTTTAGAGGCTATTTTATGTATATAAGGGGGATAATATTAAAAAGCCACATGGCATTTAAGGGCTAAAATTAATAAAAAAAAATTTTGCAGGGCCTTTTGTCCACGAGGTTTGGGAATTTCATTTTCATTTTTTTGGTACCGTTGGTACCCAATGTAGAGGCTTTTTTATGTATAAAAGGGGGGATGATATTAAAAAGCCACATTGCATTTGAGGGGCTTAAATTAATAAATGTAAAAAATGCCTTGCCGTCGCCATTTTGTCGAAAAGGCTTTTTTAATTTTCATTTTTTTTGGCCAAGTCGGTATCAATGTACTAAAAGAGTGTAAGAAGTTGTTCTCTTTTAGGGTTTTTATTTTCCATTTGGATTTATCTTTTTCCACTACTGATTTAATTTATTTTCTACCCGAGGGGTACGGGCCATTATGGTTCGTGGGGCCCACTTTGTGAGTGCGTCACGACGCCCGGTGATTTGGTCCCAGGCTGCTATGGATTTGTGGGTTAAATGTTTAGATAAGTGTTTTAGTGTTTTTTTTTATTATTTCATACAGGTTATGCCCTGACTTTAAAATTATATTTTAAATGAAATCTGTTGCCGGAGTTGCAATGCCATTTGTTATGATTATGATGGGTTATGCTTATGTTAAGAATCGAGTTTTCCATTATGAATTATTGATCGGATTGTCATAATTTAAATTTCTATATAATCAAATGATAAAAATTGTTTTAATAATCAAATTACTAGTTAATTTTATTTTTTGAATTGTCCCATCACTAGTTATGTTTTTTTTTTGTCTCCATTTTTTTAGGTAAGAGGTTGACCTAGGTTGTTTTATACGCCATTTTTTCCCTTTTTCCTTTCAGCGTTTTATTTTGGTTAACTTGCGAATGATATTAATTTCTGATTGCAATTGCGTGGTTAAACAATTATGGTCATGCTTGTTGCAACATGTTCTCTTTATTCTTTGAAGCTTAAAATAATCAGTTTACTTATAAATTTCCTCAATTACTTTTACATGAAACTATGTTTGTTTCTTTATTTTGCGGCATTGTCGACTTATTATTAGCGATTCATTTTTAATATTAGTGATAAATTAATGATACATATTGGTGAAATACTGCGTTCCCATACCGGTACACGCGTACAAGGTTTACCCAATCTGATTTTTTTTTTTTTTTTATTTTGTAACTTATTGAATTAATTTATTGATCCTGAAGTATTATGATTTTTTTGAAAATTTATCTTTTAATTACTGTTTATTTAATACTTTTCTTTTAATAAGCGGAGCCTAGCTTTCCCATAAAGGCACAGGAAGATTATAAGGTAAGGCTGACTTCTACTGACCTGCTATCGTGATGTACGAATTTAAAAGGAAAATAAAAAATCTTTTCCGCGGTGTCAAAGCCTTGTTTAAATTACACCATCTGACCATTATTGGCTTATTTTTATGGGATACTTGCCTTGTATGGTTTAATAGGTTATGTACGCTATACGCTCCATTGTAAATTTTATTTTCATCATATGGACCAATTTATGAATTAATTTAATATCGAGTTATATATTTTAAAATTTCATTATAAACCGTTTTTTTTGACATTTACTTACCGTTTGGTCAAGTGACTCAGCGCCCAATAAATGTGTTTATTTTCAAAGAAGCAGACGGGTTTTATTGCCCATAATACCTCAACCAAACCTATTTATTTAGCTTTTATTATTTATTTTTTTATCAATTACCCAAGGATTCTTGATATCGAGGACCCTAGTTTGGGTTTGGGGTTTAAATTTTTTTATATAGGAAAACTAGTGGCGCCCTGGTCAAATTTGACCCATCCCACGCCGACTAGCAGTCGCGGACATGTTACGTTAGCCCATTCTTAATAGGTAATTTTTTAGGTGGTACTTTCAAATTCATTAAAATTTTAATAGGGTATAAAACGTAACAAACTTCGATCATGCTTCATATCAAAAACATGATAATTTAGAATTTTTGTGGATTTGGCCTCTGAACAAGAAATAAAAGAGCTGAACATGAAGGAAAAGAACTTAATTTGATTATTAATTGTATTTTCTGTTTGCAATTTTTTCAAATTATAATTCAGGAACTTATTAAAAAAACACCCATAACATGTATTGGCTTTTTCTCGTTTATTTAGATAATCTTCTGTTTATTTTGAATTACTTATTTAGTCATATTAGGGGTTTCACTTCGACTTGAAAATAATAAATTTATAAAAACTTTATTTTGACACCTAAAACTTGTCTCAAAACCCTTTTCAATGGGCGCCACTGTAGATATCTAAGGTCAAAGGTAAAAATAGGATTTTGTGCAATTTTTTAAGTATTTTTTTTCATGGGTTTTATGCTATCTGTATTGATTATAAATATTGAGATTAAATTTACTACAAATTTTGTTTATTTTTTTTTATCTTGAACCATTTTCTCGATAGAGGGCAGAGTTTAACGAATCATCCGATTTCAACCGGTAGTCCCGCAGTATAAAGTCTATAATTCTCTGGTGTTAAGTAGAAAGGAATTAAGTCACGATTTTGAAAATTTGAATAAATAATGGTCTTAAGTCAACATTTTGCGTTCTTTCTAGGGTATTAAGGACTTAAGTCCAGCACGTTTTAATAAGGCGTAATAAATTGGTATTAAGGCGGTAAGTCGGAAAATTTTCTCTTGTGTTTGGTACTAAAGATTTCAAGTTTACATAAGTCTTTTATACCAAAATATTTCTGACAAAAAATTGTCCTAAGGGCTTTAGTCAACTTAAATCCTTTATACCCAACTGTTTTTGATGCAAAATTGCTTCCCTCATCGACTTAAGTCTTTTGTATCAAATTATGTGTAAACGTGTTTAAACAGGGATGCCACGTGTCATTAGTGCGTTGTTCATGCGTATTGCAGTAGTGTTTGTAGAAAAATGAATGCGAGAAGTAAATATATATTGCAGTTAGCAATAGGAAGTGATGAAAAGGTAAATGCTATCCTATTTTTTACAGTTGTAGTTAGATATTACCAAGTAAATTAAAAATAATAACGTTAGATTAAAAAACTAATCCAAACATAACCTCAAATTTTAGAATTTTCTTTCTAAATTTTGCAGTTATGCCAGATTCATCTATACAGCAGGATAATGACATAGAAATGAATTCTAAATGTACAAGTTTGATGAACGCATTGCCAGGCCCAACACTAAACTCAGATTTTTTAAATATTTTGTGGTTTGATGATAGTGCCGGAAACGCGCTAAAATTAACTGCAGGAAGTAGTAAAGGTAAATGTCCCTCGATCCATCGGATCTGTCACACGTCACGTGCACTAGATCCCTATGTAAAGTAAAAAACTGAAGAATTTGTATATTATAAAATTTATATAATTTTTTACATAGGTACAAGTTCGTTCAGTTTTTGAACTTTTTTTTTCAAATTTGTGATTGTAAATTTGTAGTTACGGCTGATACAATTAACAAAAGGTCAATGTCGTCGATGGAAGTGCAGAACGAAGGTATAAGTTAGGTAACAACATCACCAGCTCTTTCGTTAGTCTCAGATTTAGCAGATATCTTGAATTCAGATGACAGTTTTGTAGATCACGACTATTTGCCTGAAGAATTTGAAAGTGCAGCAGGACGAAAATACTAATTTATTGTCCCTGCAGAGAAAAATTAAATGTTCAAGAAAAGGTCTTTCTGTCACTAATAATGAAGATGAGTTAACACTCCATATTCTTAGATTTACCTGAATTTGTTTTCACTTATCTAACAAAGAGTAGTATTGTGATCGCGAAAAAATCGTATATTGATGCAATTTATTTTTTTATTATAGGAGAAACATCAAAAAGACAAGAAACACCAAATACTACTGACGAAGCTGGATCTAGCCGATCAACCTTAATTCATGTCGGTAAGCCTGTAAAAAAGTGATCCAGAATTGTAAGAAAGGAGAGGACTAAAAAAATTCATACTGGACAACGTTACGTAAATGTGACAGGTAAAGTGGTTAATGCAAGAGAGATGAAGCCCTTGAAACAATGTAGAAAAAAATGCTTTCTGTCACTAAGTGATGAAATCCAAAAACAAATTTTTGATGAGTATTGGTCACTAGGATCCCGTGACAAAAGGGTTACATTTATAGCAAATCTAGTTAATTCTAAAGATACTCAGGTTACTCTAGAAGAAGACATGATTTAAAAAAAAATAGAGATGTAACTTATAAATACTTTTTTGAATTGAATGGAAAACAAGTCTCTGTATGCAAAAATTGTTTTTGCAAGATTTTTGATGAAAACGAGAAATTTATAAAAATTGTTTCGAAGAATAAAATGCAAAGCACTACTAGCATAACTTTGGATGATCAAAGGGGTAAGACACCTTCTCTTAACAAAAAAAACCAAACAAGATTTAAACGAAGTGCGTGCACACATTAAATCATTTCCGTCTCATGAAAGTCATTATACTAGACGTACAAATGATAAAAGGTACCTCCCATCTCACTTGTATCTGCGAATTATATATAATCTGTATAAAGGAGGGCAAAACCCCGTTGGCAGAACCATATATGAGGGGGAATTTTAAAATTTAAAACTTTCGTTTAAAAAGCCTTATGTTGACACTTGCTTTAAATGTGATACACTCAATATGCAGATACAAGTTTGTTCTAAATCAGGCAATAATTAAAATAAAGTTCGTGCAGAAAGGGAACTTCAAATGCATCAGGAACAAGGTAATGCCGCATACGAAGCAAAACCATTAATAAAGTGGAAGCCAGAATGAACCCTCACAAGAAGTGCTATAGTTTCGATCTCCAGCAACACCCTTTATAACCTGCAGTAGCATTTTATAAAAGACAGCTATGGACTTACAATTTGACCATTCATGACAACGGCACTGGAGAATCAACACAATATATGTGGCACGAAGCTTTGGCTGCCAGAGGAGGAAATGAAATTGCTTCCTGTTTGTACCGCCACTTCAAAAATTTGCCTGATACCGTCACTAACGTAACATTCTACTCCGACACGTGCGGTGGACAAAACAGGAACGATAAACCAGAAGTTCCTAATATTAGGTCATACACACATGGAATGTGATGTAGATCATTCCATGATTGAAAAGCGGAAAAAGAAAATAAAAATTCCCATTTACCATCCCCACGATTGGTATCAGTTGGTCAGGACAACAGGCAGAAGAAACAAATTCAAGGTCTATGAAATGCAACAAAACAATTTTTTTGATTTTTCTGGTCTACTAAAATCAGTGCTGGTATGCAAAAAGAAAGATGTATCCGGAGAACAGTTTGATTGACATAATGTGCAATGGCTACAGTATGAAAGTGATGGTCTAGTGCGTTTCAAAAATTCTCTTTGTAATACTGACGGGTTTAAAGTTATAAGCTTCCTAAGACGGGGAAGATAGCATAACTTAATAAATTTTGCAGTTGAGCCACTGTATAATAAAGGTTTACTTCCATATAAAAAAGGGAAAACGGGCTTTGTTCTCTGTTATTTTTGTGCCACCCTTGTTCCCCGAGTTTTATCAAAGTTACCAACCGCCCCTAATATTTTTTGATAATGGTCCGGATTTTTGTGGAAAAACAGAGGAAGAAGGAGAAAATAAATAGAAAATTATTAGGTTGTTGCCAATTTAGTTTCCTTTGTTTACAAACCATTACTTCAAATAATTATTTGTTTTTTACTCTAATAAAAGTTGTTCCATTTTGACATAAGACCTTTATTTAAAACCACTTCAGTACAAATAATTACTTAATAGTTGTTCATAAAGTCAGTCAAATTCAGGTAAATATTGTCACTTATATCAAAATATTTGAATAAAAAAATAATTAGATTTACACTAACTTAAAATATTTGAAAATGTGTTTTCTGGAAAAAAGCAATTTTCGACTAAAGCCCCTAATACCTGACCTTAGAGAATTCTTTTTTATTAACTAATACATCATATTTATTAATTTTTTTTATTTATTAAATACCTATTTATTTAATTACACTTACCTACTAGTGTAATTGAAAAGTTATTAATGGAAATATTTTAGTTACATTTTAGGTAGAAAATAATTAAGTACATCTTCTTTAAAATCCGTAAACTTTGGGATTCTTTTATAAAGTTAAAAATTATACCTGTGAGTACGGACCCTAATATACACGATTGGCAAAGCAAAAACTTGCATGCCAAATTTAATGCATATGGTGTGGCCCGGATTAAAAAAAGAACGACAACAATTTCCCCTATTCCACTTTCAATACGCAACAGTCGATGGCGATTGGTTAGCATATTGAAAGCTGAGGCATGCATTAAAATGAGAATGCTTTTGAGTTTATTTTTAATTTATTTTGTTATTATAAGGTTACAAAAAACTTTTTAAGGCACCTTCGAGAAACATCCAAATTTGGATCAACTTGCTGCAGCATTTAAAGAAGAACATGCCCGGTTCAAACATTATTTGAAAATGGAGTGCAAACCTTGTTGGCAATCTATAATGCTCCAAAATCTGGGAACGATATCGATAGTCTTAGCTATGCACAGTTCATCAAGTTTTCAAAACTGAATAAACCTGTGCAGTTATTAAATCTTTCCTCAACAAGTGCAGTAGCTCACCAACATTTCAACCGTGTATACTATCAAGTTCAGACTTGGTTAGGGCATGATTTAGAACCCCGGGATTGGGGTTGGATAATGCGTGATGAATTCCTGGAAACTTTTACAACAATTTCCACCAGCTCTAAAGAAATTGCTTAACAAAATATTCTGCAACTGCAAGAATGTGGCAGAGCTAAAATATTTGGGTGTCATCTCTTAAGTTATTAAAACAATGTTTATTGGTTATAAACCATGGTGGTAAGACTCATAAAAACATATGCATCACTGGTATAGTGGAAAAAGATGCGACAAAGAATTGCTGTTGCAGAACTGGCCAAGGTGTTAAGACTTGCTTGCTTAGCTATAACAGGAGAAATTAAAACAACCCTAACAGCAGCCATGGAGTGTCTCTTAGACCTTTCACCACTTAACCTTATAGTGATGGGAAAAGCAAGAATGGGCTACTTCCGACTGCAACAAAAACCAAATAAAAAGTGAGGTTGGTGACTACATCCTGGATGGGAGAACAGACTAGATGATTCCCCAATACTCATTCAACAAAAACTTCGAGGTAAAAAATTCCAGATCGAAGTGAGTGGCAGAAACCCGATCTCCCCAACACGGTTAGAGACATTATCTGGTATACAGATGGATCCAAAACCAAGCAGGAAACTGTACAGTAAAATAAGGCATTCACAATTTTTCCACTATGAACACACAGTTCTGTATTTCAAACGGAAATATACGCTTTACTGCACTGTACAACAGAAAATAAGAGGAGGGCTCATAAAAACAAGCGGATCTGCATAATGCCAGACAGCCAGACGTTTTTAGGGGCACTAGCAAACTCCAAGAAAACGTCCAAGTTGACATAGTAATTTAATTAAAAAAAAAAATGGAAGGCGGTAATAGAAGGCAACGATATAGCAGATGACTTAGCAGTTTAATATTTTTTATAATTTAAAAACTGATATGCAGAATATCTAAAATATATAGTATAAAAATTATCAAATAATAATTCTTAGAACATAAATGTATGTATTAACCTTCGAGCACAAACCTTACTAGAGGCAGCCTTACTGATTGGATGTGTGAAAAAGAATACGAGAGAGAAAAACATAAGCATACATCTTTTTTCTCTTGCTTGGCGAGGAAAGTTATTTTGACTTTCTGCATATATGAATACAAGCAATTTTAATTTTCTGTTATGTGTACTCATATTTGACACATGAATTATAAACATTTAGATCCAGGCCATGTGTATCCTTCCGCCTGCTTTGTATTTATACGAAAATATCTTTGGATCTGGCGTGGGACTATATTATTTTTAACAAAAAAGACAATTGTGGTTTTATACATTTTATATAAAATAGCCACAACCCTTGTAAGAAAGAAATAAATATCTTGGCCCACAAGACCCGGTATAATTTTTCTATAAGTTAAAAAAGAAGTTAAAAATATCTTTTTAATTTTACTTTTCTTTGTAGTATGTAAACTATTCTAAAAGACTTACTTTGATTAGGTAAGCCTCCTATTTATCAAAAATAATCGTCACCTGCATTTTTTTACTAAAAATATTTGTACTATCAAAAAGTATATGACAAAAATACTATTTCAAAAACCTGTCAAGTGCAGTTTAATGAGTTTTAGTAGGAGAGCTGGTGAACAATTTTAAATTTCTTGAGGCACTTTGAAAATTTGTGCAATTGTTCTTGAAGGACCCCTAAACAAAAAAGTCAAAGTGTGGCTAAGAGAAGGGGGCTCACCAACCCTTC
>JAHBCN010025886.1:0-10954 GCA_019359885.1 Listronotus oregonensis | reverse complement strand
AAACAAACATCATTTACTATACACATTTTAAAAAATAATATATCAGTCTTGTTATATAAACTAATATTAAATAATAACATAAAAAAAAAATTTCCCCTTAGCCTTCACGGTCAATGGCTTTGATACGTGCAATAGACTGATGACCTAACAAGTACTAGGGACTAACCTTTCAAGTTTATGTCCTTAGCCTTTTGTCATGAATCCATTACAGTTCTTTTATAACAATAACTAGTAAATTCAATAACATGTTTTAAAAATAATAAAGATTGTGACTTAATGGTCCGACAAAGCTCGATATCCCAAAAACCCCGTTTGGGGAAGAGAAAAACTAGGAATACAAAAGTTATAGAAGCTAAAAATTACTTACCTTTTCCCAAAATTTTTTTTTTTTAATTAGTTATTTAGTGATGCCACTTACGGGGGGGGAAAAAAAAATTTCCCCAAAACCAAAATTCTTATTTTTGTGCCGCATTGTGAGAAGTGGCATCATTAGTTTGCTCCTTAAAAGGGGAGATATAAAGGTAAAAGTGATGCTTTATTAAAAAATATATTTGTTACGTCATATGGGAAAAACCCTTTTTAAAAATAAATTTTTTTGAAAATTTTAAATTTCCTTTCTTTAAAACCGGGGTTTTTTTTAAAAAAAAAAAACAATAAGGGATTTTTTTTTTTTTCCCGTTTAAAATTTTTTAAAAAAAGGGTTTCCTTATTTGGTTTCCCCGGTTTTTTCTTTAGAGATTTCGACTGATTTTTTGATCCCAAAAAACACCCCCCTTAACCATTAAGGAACACTTACTGACCTTAATACTTTATATATTATACCAACTTAGTTAAAAGAGAAATAATCCTTTTATCTTAACTGCACCAAAGACAATTGTAGTTATCACTATAGACGCCCAGTCCCTTTGTATAAATTTTTTTTGCCGACAATGGAATTTTATAAAAATTTTTTTAATTTTTTTTACCTGCTGAGGTACCTCTCAGCGTTGCCGTTTTGATTTTTTACTGTGTCATTTTTATGTCTTTTCATATTTTTGTTACTATTATAGCGGGAGCAGACTAGCTCTCCATAATAATCTCTAAAAAAAATAAATTTTTTTAAAAAATAATATATACAAATCTTTATTCTGGAGTAAACCAAAAAAATTTTTTTTTTTTAAGTTGATATTCCCAGAAAAAAAAATAAACTATAAAAACCTATTAGAGTTTTTGTTAAATTTTTTTTTTTTATGTAAACAAAAAGGTAATAATTGTGCAATTGGGCATCATTTAATAAAAAAATTAAATACAGAGTGTTTCAAAAGTCCTGAATGGTCAAAAATTTTTTCCATAAGTTGGCAAGTGCCCCCAAAGGGGGGTTAAAAGGAAAAAAGCTGCTAAAAATTTAAAAAAAATTATTAACAATAATATAAATCAAATTACAGGTCCTGTTTTTTTTTTCAAAAAAAAGCCGACTTTTGAGCAATCTTATACAGTTATAAAAAAATAATTGTCACAATAGCTCTTTTATATTTATTGTACTTTATTATAAAACTTTATTTACGTAGTATAAGGGTTGCTGGGTCTAAATTGTATAGTTTTTAAATATTACGCAAATACCTATTTATTAAGAACAATATAAAAGACAATTATTTATTCTAAAATTTTAATCACGACCCCACTTTTTGGGATGTAAAATCAACATGAATATTTTTGTTTTAATTTAACAAATGTTTTTATTTTTTAAATTTATTGAAAATAAAGTAGAAAAAAAAAAAGAAAAAAAAGTTAATTTTTCGATTGAAAAGTTTTTAAGAAAATTTTTTGTTAAATATTAAAATTCATATTTAAAAAAAAAAAAATATTTGTCTTTGTACGTGGAATATGAAACAAATTACTAGAAATTGCGAAACTTAAATGTAATGCATTTTTATTTTCAAAAAAAAATAAAAAAAAATCTATATAATTTAAAAGATTTTTTTTGTAAATCTCGAGAAAGGGAGCAGATACGTTTTTTTAAATTCAAACTGGATTTTCAGTAGAAATATGGAGTATTCGAATCCTGCGCCCCGTTATTTTCACATTTTTAATAATCTTACCCATGCTTCAGAGGTACCGTGCATAGTTAAATATACCGATTATTTAAGCAGGAATATAAAATATATTTAAAAAAAAAAAAAATTACTATCCAATTAAAATTAACGCGCGACCTTAATTGTTCCCCATATTTCCCATTTAAGGGTTTCTAACCCCCCCAGAACTTAATTTTTTTAAATTTATTTTAGCCCAAAAAATTAAAATTTTATAGAACCTTGTTTGTAATCATAAGGAGAACCCCGCAACAACTGCCTGTTTTTTCACAACTTACACAGAGAAAAAAAAAACATAAAAAATATAAATTTTATACTAAATTACCATCGCAAAAAATTAAGATGACTTGGGGTTTCGTTTTTTGAAATTTTTTAAAAATCACCCCCTTTTGGGGGTTGGAAAATCGCTAAATCTGAAGAAGCGAAAATTGTAGTGGATTAAAATTTTTTTTCCACTACGATTTTTGTTTCAAATGGACCTTGGAAAAATGAAGTAATACTTTTTCATCCCTAAAAGGGGTTGTAAACCAACCCCCCATGGACTATGTGAGGGTAAAATCATCCCCTAAAATATATAAAATCGTATACAACTTCAAAAATTTCAAAACAAAAAGGGCATGTCTAATAAAAAAAAAAATGTTTATGATAATCAACTACCCTTTTCCCCAAGGGGGGAACATTTTATAAAAAGGGAAAAAAATTAAAAAAATTTTTTGCTTTTTCAAGAAAAGTCTTAGTTGGTATTTTTTTTATCCAAGTATATAAACCAGGTGTAACTAAATTTTTCTAGTTTACTTTTAACCACTCCTAAAATTAAGGGTAAAGAAACCCGCATTATCAGAAAAATTGAATAAAATGTTAGCTTATCCAAAAGCGTTTTGAGCTCATATTTTTCATCCCAGATGTATAAAGTGAACCTTTTTGAGTTTTTGGGGAATTATTTCTAATCAAAAATTTTTGGGGGAAATTATCCCCTTAAATGTATAAAATCATAAAAAAATTTTTAAAATATATATTTGGATGTTTTAAAATCTCAAATATAACATGAATTTTCTTAATTTTAGGGGATTAATTTTTTTTGCAGGGGTGGTTTTGATTGGGGGTCTCAAAAAATCTGGGGGAAAACCCGGTTTTTAATTTGGGGTCAAAAAAAAAAAAGGGAAGATTTTTTTTTTTAAAAAACTAGGATTTCATTCATTTTTTCTCACTAATAAGGGTAATTTTCCTTTTTGAAAAGGGTGGTTAACTATCATATACATTTATTTTTTTTTAAAGTCCAAACAATCTGTTTTTTTTCAATTTTTAAAGTTGTACAAAATTTTTTATATTTTAGGTGATGTTTTGTACCCCCACATTCAGGGGGGTTTAAATTTTTTCAACTTTCGAGAAAAAAAAAAAAATTGCATTGAGAAAATTTTTTAATTCCCTGCTTTTTTTTTTCAATTTTTTAGATTTGGCATCTTTCCGCCCCCCAAATAAAAGGGGTTTTTTAAAGTTTACAAAAAACGAAATGCAATGCTCTTCCTAAATGAATAAAGTGAAAAAAAAAAAATTTTTAAGCGATTTTTGCGGTCGTTCTTTTAAATATCCAATATTTTGAATTAATAAGTATTAAAAGGTTACTCTTTTAAAAAAAAAAATTTAAAATTTTTGGTGTCGATCATATAATTATAAGGTATTTATTATTTTAAATAATTTTAATATACATAGATAAATACTTACCACAGTTTATAATCCATTGCTTACATAGTGTACTATTCTTGTAGGGAAAACGAAAAAACCCGACTTTATCTGCTCTACGACTCACTCGGCAGTCATAATATTGACATAGATTTCCCGACATTTTTTTAAAAGAATACAAATTTTAAATTTTTTACCAGAAAAAAACAAACAAACCCCCAAAGCTCAAATGACAATACGATTTGCAATGAATTAAACAAAAAGGTTTTTTTTATTTAACTCCGAAAAAATAGCAGTTTTTTGCTTCTTTTTTTGGCCGCACACTTTAATTAATTATTCTCACTTTATTTGCCAATAGCAAAAAAAAAAAAAATACATGCGTTTATTTGTATTTTATTTATAAAAAAAAAAAAAAATTTTGGTGAGGTTTTTAAACATTTCTTTTTTTTTTAAGGATGTCTTATAATAAAAAATAGAATTTGAAAAAATTTGAAATCATGTTTACCAACGGGATTCTTATACTAGGTATAAATATATTTTGGGAAATAATTTTCAGTACAAGTTTAAATAATTAAAATTTTATTATTTAATAAAAAAAAAAATAATAAGATTAAGGGGTTTTTAAAACGAATATAAATTGAAGCCTATTTTCGACAGAAAATTCCCCCTTTCTGTTACTTCTTTTATTGGTTTGGCAACAGTGTTCGTTTATAGAGCAGCGTGGCAGATATTTTTCGATGGACGCTCGCTCAAGGAATCTCAGCAAGCGAGCGTCCAAACCTATTACCAAAAAAAATTTTCATTGTTCTGTGTGTCATAGTGGGGAACTTTTTAAATTTTCTTTGATGCACACATAATTGGTATAAAATTTGAATTTCTGCATGATAGGTGATAAATTATAACTAAAATCAAAACCAATCATTTGTTTCTTCTTGTGATGTATTTTTTTGCATTTAAGGTTTAAAAGCAAGAAAAAGCCATTAAACAAGTTCCTAACGTTTTAGTCCATAAAACCGTCTAAAATTGTTTAGAGTCTCGTTTTTGTGCGACAGTAAACTTGAAGCTGCCTCGTACAATTAAATGCAAAATGTGGTTGTTGCCACCGCAAAAAACCAACCAGCTCAGCGGGTTCAAATTGCATTTTTTTTACCTTACAAAAATCGTTTTTTTTTTTTTAATATAACTCGAAAACTATTCATTTTAGGAAAAAAAGGAATAAAATCAAAATTGATGGCCCACTAAAACTAAGTCAGTTTTTTTTATTAAAAATTTTATAGCCCTTTTACTTTTTGAGGCATTAACAATTTAAATTTAAAATAAAACGCAAATCTCTCAAAAACTAAAAGAGTTACAAAAAAAATGTAATTCACAAAAAATATTCCTTTTAGTAAGTTCTATACAAAAGGTAATATACACATTTTTACCAAAATAAGTAAAAAGTTTAAAAAAGGAAACCCCATAAAAATTTCCCCAAATTTAAAACAATACTTTTTTTTTAAAATTTGATCCATCAAAAAAAAAAAAAGTTCTATTCATTTCATTGAATGAAACAAAAATAAAATGTTTCGGGAAAACCCAATTTTTTTTTACCCTTTTTTAAACTTTAATTAAAATAAAATTTAAACTTTATTTAGAAAAAAAAAAAATAAAGGGGGTCAACGGGGTTTTATACCTGACGGGGCGTTTTTAAATTTTTTGGGGGTCTTCTATGCTACTATGTGTAAAGCTTATCGTTAAAATATTTTTATTATTGATTTAAATAACAATACTAATGATTTATAAAGACAGTGATTTGTTCAGAATAATCTTGAGAAAATTTTAATTATAGTTTTAACATGAAAAAGATTTGTTTTTACATTTTTTTTTATTCGAATTAATGTTTTAACTTTTATTTGATTATATTTTAAAGTAGTAAATAAATGAGTAAATACAATAATTTAAATAAGAATGGCCTTAAGCCTAGAAGGTAGCTTAATAAGAAATGTTTAAAATTTAATGCTAAATAAACTATAAAGAAATATTTTTTAATTTAAAAATATTATTAAAATTATCTCAAGATCATTCTGAACGAGTAACTGTCGATATAAATTTAATATTAATATTTAAATCGATATTAAAAATATTTAAAAGATGAGCTATACACATAGTAGAATAGGAGATCGAGAAATGTTAAGCGTACTGTCAGGTATATAACACCCAGATAAAGGAGTCACTTATTTTATTTTTCAAGTAAATAGAGTTTAAATGTTATTTTAGTTAACGTTTCAAGTAGATCGGAATGGCTACAGTGATTGGACCAAAAAAAAAAATTTGTGCCACCAGGTTATCCCCCATTGCCTTGAGGCACATGTGTATTAGTTTGTTTCATTCAATGAATAGAGCATTTTGAAATTATTTTTAGATGGATCGGAGCTGGTATACTTACTTGTACCAAAAAAAATGTTATTAGGGAAATTTTTAATGGCCAAAATGACTTTTTTGCTTATATCTCTTTTATTACTTATTTTATTAAAAATGTGTATACCACCTTTTTTATAGAGCATACAAAAAAGCAAATTTTTTGTTTTTTACATTTTTTGGTAACTCTCTAACTTTTAGTTTTTGAAATATTTGCGTTTTTATTTTAAATTTAATATTATTAGGCCATTCGTTTTAATTATATACCTTTTTTTCTAAAATCAGTAGTTTTTGAATTATGAGCTGAGGCAGCATTGCGGCTTTTAAATTGATACTCATAGTAATATAAAAAAAATGTTTCATGCGTATCTCTTATTGGCTTGGTTTTTTGCGGTGGCCTCCCGAACTAACCGAATACCATTATAAAACTTCTCATTGGACCATTCTGTCAAAGCTTCCATTTCATACCTTTTACTATTCATTTTCAAACACATTAAATAATACATTCGATTAAATTCAGAAAGTTGTAATTCTTGCTTATGAGCTGTAAAATAAGATAAACTGGATTATGCTCAACTGCACGCAATAAGTATAAAAATGCAATCTGATTTTGTGCCTTAGATATCGAGATCCAGTTCACGTTTTCATGCACGTTTTGTTTTAATGCTCACTTGCCCCTCGAAAAAGTATTTGCTTTTAAAATTTTTAAAAAGTATAAATTTTTTTGGGAGGCCCATCCGAAATTAAAATTTTTGTGAAAAAATAAAATATATATATATATATATATATATATATATATATATATATATATATATATATATATATATATATATATATATATATATATATATATATATATATATATATATATATATATATTTTTACAAAAGCGGTCGAACAGAGAAAGAGATTACCAAAAAAGGGCTAAGGGGAAAAAAATAAAGGATGCTTAAACCCGATACTTTTGGTCCCAGAGCATACCTCGGGAAAGGAAACATCTTATATATAATACCATATTTAAAAGTATAGTGCTGTATGGATGTGAGGTATGGCAAATGACCGAGTTAGGGAAATAATGAAAGTCGAGACATCAATTATAGAGAAAATCCAAAGGAGGCAACTTGTATGGTATGGACATGTAGAGAGAATAAGCAACAAAAGACCCCCAAAAAAAAAATTTTGATGGGTACCACCCAGAAAGACAAAAAGAGGAAGGCCCCAAAACGACATGGATGGGGGGGGTACAAAAAGCCATGTCAGAACGCGATCTGCAGCCAGGTGACTGGGAAGATAGAAGAGGCTGGAAAAAAGGGAACCGGGGAAAGGGTAGAACGCTATAGCATCGGATATACAGGGTGATTCAAAAGAAGGGCATCCTTTTGGGGAAAGGGGAAATTTTGCATAAAAAAAAACAAAAGCCCCCTTAATATGGGTCCGAAAAAAATTTTTTCCAAAAGGGGGGGACCCCCCTTTGAATAGGACACTAAAGAAAATTTTTTTTATAACTTTAAACCCTTTTTTAAAATTAAATTTTAAAAATTTTGTACGGTATAAACATTTGAAGGTCAATAAGATTCTAAATTTAAAATTTAAAAATTTTATTCAGGGACGTCACATGCGGGGGAGGGAAAGGGGGAAAAAAAGATTAATTTTCATCAATAAACATTTGCAAATCAGTAAGTTTTCAAAGTCGATTTTCTCGTAAATGGTACGCTCTATCGAATTAAACTAAGAGTAGGTCCCTTTTTTTAAAGGGAAAAAAAAACCAGAATTTTATAATTTCCAAAAAATAATCACTATAACCAAAAGGGGAAAAAAAAGGGTATTTTAACATTTTCCCTCCCCCGTATGTGACGTCCCTGATTAAAATTTTAAAATTTTGAATTTAGAATCTTATTTACCTTCAAATGTTTATATCGTACAACATTTTTTAAAATTTAATTTTAAAAGGGTTTAAAGTTATAGAAAAAAAAACTTTTTTAAGGTGCCCATTTAAAGGGGCGTAGCTCCCTTAGGAAACATTTTCGGACCCATATTAATAGGAATTTTTAAAACCCTTTTTTTAAGAAAAATTATTTCCCGAAAGGTTTTCCGTTTTTGAATCACCCTTTTTATATATATATATATATATATATATATATATATATATATATATATATATATATATATATATATATATATATATATATATATATATATATATATATATATATATATATATATATATATATACAGGGTGTAACTAAAAAAAGGAAAAAATTTAAGGATGTCCCCCCCCCGGGAAAAAAAATAGGATCTTTTTACAAAAAAATTTTCCCATTAATCCCGTTAAGATACGCCCCAAAGGGGGGGGGGGGAAAAAATTTTTATAAAAATTTTTTTTACAAGCACCCAATATTAAAAAATAACCTGACGTTTGGGACTATCAAAAAGACACTTAACCAGTCATTTATTTGGTTTACCCCATGGTTGTAAGGGGGGAAAACGCAACCCCTAAAATTTATTTCCAATGTAACTTTTTGTCTTATTATTTGTTTACCATTTAAAAATTTTAATTCCGATAGCCTGTTTCATTCTGAACGAAAAATGTCTCTTTGGTTTTTTGCCCAAAATAAACCAGTTTGCAGCAAAAAATTATTTTACGAACAACTACAGAGATACATCGTCATAAAGGGAAAAAAACGAAACTAATCTATAAATAAATGACGGGGTTAATGTTTTTTGGGGAGTACAAAACGTCAGGTTAATTTCAATATTGTAACTTTTTTAGTGCTTGTGAAAAAAATTGTTATACAAATTTTATGTCCCCCCTTTAAGGGGTGATCTTAACAAGGGGGGCTCCAATGAAATTTCTTTATATGAAAGATCCTATTTTTTTTCGATGAGGAATCACCTCCTTAAATGTTTTACACTTATTTAGTTACACAAATATATATATTTTTTATATATATATATATATATATATATATATATATATATATATATATATATATATATATATATATATATATATATATATATATATATATATATATATATATATATATATATATATATATATAAATTTTTATACAGGGTGATTCAAAGTAAGCGGCACCTTTGGAAGCATAATTTTGTTAAAAAAGGGGAAAAATTCCATTAATATGGGCCAAAACCTTTGGGGGCTACGCCCCTTAAATGGAATTAAAGAAGTTTTTTTCTTAATTTAAACCCTTTTTTAAAATTAAATTTTAAAAAAAGTTGTACGATATAAAATTTAAGGGGGAAAAAGATTCTAAATTAAAAAATTTTTAAAAATTTTTAAACAGGGACGTCACATAGGGGGGGGGTAAGTGTTAAAATATCCCTTTTTTTTAAATTTAGGTTATGTGATTTGTTTAAATTATAAAATTCTGGATTTTTTCCTTTTAAAAAAAGGGCCTCTTTATTTAATTGATAGAGCGTACCATTTACGAGAAAATCGACTTTGAAAAAATTACTGATTTGCAAATTTTATTGATGAAAATTAATCTTTTTTCCCCCTTTCCCCCCCCCGCATGTGGCGCCCCTGAATAAAATTTTTAAATTTTAAATTTAGAATCTTATTACCTTAAATGTTTATCCCCCACAAAATTTTTAAAATTTAATTTTAAAAGGGTTTAAAGTTATAAAAAAAAATCTTTTTTAGTGTCCTATTCAAAGGGGCGTCGCTCCTTGGGGAAACATTTTCGGGCCCATATTAATAGGAACTTTTTCTTATTTTTATGCAAGAATTATTTTCCCCAAAAAGGGTCCGCTTACTTTTAATTACCCGTATATCCGTGCTATAGCTTCTACCCTTCCGGTTCCCCTTTTTGCCTTCTATCCTCCCAGTCACCTGGCTGCAGATCGCGTTCTGACATGGCTTTTTGTATACCCCCCATCCATGTCGTCTTTGGCCTTCCTCTTTTTTGTCTTTCTGGTGGTACCCATCTCAGTTTTTTTTTTGGGGGTTTTTTGGTTGCTATTCTCTTCATGTCCATACCAACAAGTTCCTCCTTTATTTTTTATAATTGATGTCTCGACTTTCATTATTTCCCAACTCGGTCATTTCCCCACCTCACATCCATACAGCACTATACTTTTAAATATGGTATTATATATAAGATGTTTCCTTTCCCGAGGTATGCTCTGGGACCAGAGTATCGATTTAAGACCATTTTTTTCCCCTTCCTTTGGAACCTTTTTTGGGTAATTTTTCCCTCTTTTCTTTATGTTCTCATTTTGTTGCAGCTGCAGTTTCTTCCATGATTTCCGATGCACAGGTATTTTTTTTCGATTTATATAATCCCCATCATCGTATGTTTCTATTAGTTTTCTCGTCATGAACTCAAGATCCTCTTTGTCATGGGAAAACTACCATCGTCTGCGAAATGGAGAGTATATAAGGTTCATCGTCATCTATCGGCACACCATTCCATTGCATGCCTTTTTTCCGTTTTTTTTACCTTCGTTAAGGTAAATCTTGAACAACGTTGGAGAAAGACAGCATCCTTGTCTGAGACCCTTATTAACTGATGGAAAATTTTCTGATATTTCCGTTCCTAGTTTGATTCTTGATATCGACTGATCATACATTTGTTTAATAGCCGTGACTACGGTGTTGTTTATTCGATATTTTTCCAGTACACTCCACAGTTTTTGGACAGGAACAGTGTCATACGCTTTGGTCAGATCTACAAACAGTAGATGCAATTCCTTATTCCTCACTACTTTTTTCTCGTTTAGCTGAACCAGGCTAAAAATATGATCCAGACATGACCGACCCGCTCGAAGACCAGCTTGTATGT
>JAHBCN010025885.1:0-10958 GCA_019359885.1 Listronotus oregonensis | reverse complement strand
AGGAACATTGAAATTGATGTAAACATTTTACAGTGTGTACAAGTAAGCTGACAGTTCCCAATTCGTTTGTTGTTTTTGTACTTGGTAGATTTCCATACCACTCTTTTGCCATTACCTCCCAGACTTCATCTGAGCAAATGAGTTTGCCCCGATCCTTTTTTTTCTATCCCCTTATGCCGATTTTTTAAATTTTTTTAATTTTTTAGCAGAAAGTTTGCCTTTGTGATTTACTAAAATTTTTAAAAAAAAAAAACCCCTAATTAACCCTAATATGAAGCCTACCATTATAAGACTGAAAGATGAGAAAGTCTTTAATAGCACAGTTGTACCAGCTCATTTTATAATTAATAAATTTTTTGGGGGTGGCTCAAAAATCCCGATTTAAATTTTTTTTAGAACCCTTTTTATTTATTCCCCCTACTTATAATTCAGATGAAAGTAATAAAAAAAAAAACACATAGATCAGTTGAAAATTAATTTTCCCCCTTATCTACTGAAGGTAGGTACTGTATAGGATCTGACTAACATTATCCAGAATCTCATAAAGGGAATTTTTTTCAAGGGCCATTTTTGTTGTGCTATATTCTCTCTTTCTAGAGATGAAAGTAAAAAAAATCTTAATTTTTGGTGTCCTATATGTGTTACAAAAAAAGTAACATTACAACTTCCATCATTATTCAATTGTTTACTTATTCTGGCGGGAAAAAAAACCATTAATTTTAACACTACCTTGAATTTTTAAGGCTCAAGGCCTTTTTTCCCAAAAACTGCATAACACCCCTGTTTTTGTGTCATAATTGGTTTTTTTTATGTGTCTTGTAGCCCCGCGTTCCTCCTTAACAATGAATTTAGACAGTGTTTCCCCCCCCAATTCCCCCTCTTCCATGTTAAGAAATCACTCTGTGAAAAAAAAGTGAGCTTTTTGGAAAATTTAATACTATACCACTTCAAAATGTTAAATTTTATCATTTCAGCACGAAATGATGCAGAAAACTCACACATGGGGGCCTTGTTTTTTTGATTTTTTGGAATTCTACTGCCCCGGAAAAAGTATCACCATGAACAGCTCTTCTATGAGAGTTAAAATGTTTTTTTAAATTAAAGTTTTTTCCACACTGGCAATTAAAATTGTAATTTGCAGAGATTTTGTACATTTTTTTCCGATCGGGGGGCCCCCCCACTTCTTCCAAAATTTCCCCATCCTCTACCCAAAAAACCAAATTTGGGAAAAAAAGGCAACAAATGATACTTATAAAATTTTTTTCACTTCAAAAACAGCAGCTAACAGAAACCTAACCTTAACACAAAACAGTCAAACAGCTGACTGAAACAAAAAACCCGGAACGTTGCGTTCTCTTTTCAAAAAATTTTGTGACCGTGGCTTTTTAAAAGGCCTTTACTCTAGTGTTAACACTAGGATTAGGCAGTCATACGAATCTACAAAAAAAGTTGATTTGGTTATCAAAAAAAAAAGGGAAGAAGAATTGCCGTTGATTTAACCCTACATTTTTTTAAAATTTTTAAATATTTACGGATATCGGTTATATGTTTTCGGGGCTATAATTTGTGTATTTTATCCAGATATTTTTCATCATGAATAAGAGAAGTTTAATTTCGATTTGTCAACAAAAATCCGTAAAAAAATGCCCTGATGACCATTTTGCGCATGATCCAAAAACCGGATTCTCGGGGTTCCCCGGCTAGAACGGTGGGGTAGAGTTAACACCTACTTCGGTTTATAAAAAAGGGCATCTTCGACTCACCCCCCATTAAATCTCAGATTAAAGTTAACACCTGTTTAAAACCGGGCATCAGTTTGCTGAATTTGTCTGCCAAGGTCAAACCCCGCTATGACGTCACGACCGGTGCTGGCAGAAAGCAGGTCTATGCGTTATATATCAATGCAAAAAAAAATTGTGAGAAAAAAATTTTAACCCCATACATTTAAAAATATTGTCTTTACATTCAGAAGAAGGATAACATTTTTTTTATATTTGTTATAAATTAAATTTAAAACGGAAAAATTACATTATACCATAGTCACTGATCGGGTTTTTTATTATTCCAACGCCCCAAAACATTTTATGAAAAAATTAATTTGGAAAACCAAAAAAAAGGGGGGTATAGACATAAAAGATTAACACACAAATTTATTTAAAAACAATAAATCAAAATAGGCAAAGAAAAAAATAGATATTTTTAATTAGAGTAAATAAAAGTCACATTTAATTATTGTTTACGGTTATATAAACATAAATTTAAAACTAAAACTTTAAAAAGAGAATAAATCACCCGTTTAAAAACAATTAAACAAGAAGCCTATTTGCTGAAATAATCGGGGCCCCTTTTTCCTTTTTTGTCCTAAATCGAATTATTAGAACAAATAACAAAAAAATTAATGTTTTTTGTCTTCTTAGTCGAAACTACACAAAAAATATTTTTTAAAATCACCAATTGTTCAACAAAATCACAAAAAAAAACCAAAAACCCCTTTAAATCACATACGATCAAATGACCAAATGAATGTAAACAAAACTATTCAGCACCGGTGGTGACCCCCGCTGCCCAGGCTTCCGCTTTTTCCAACGTGTACGTTAAATTGAACTGAGCAGTCCTTTAGTATACAGATGTGGAAAGTTCAAAACCGAACATGGACGAAAAAAAAAAACAAATAAACCACTAAAACAGAGTGAATCAATTTTTTAAAAATAGGTCATATGTGCCAAAATACCTTAAACAGCGTACGCTCGACGAAGGTTGTCGTATGCCTCGAACCTTTTGTCTTCGCTGTTCCGACCCTTTAAAAGGGAAAACGACTGGCGAAGGGTGCCTCAAAAAGGTATATGATCAAGGGAAAAAAAACCAGAAAAAACCACATGACGCGAACTTTAACCCCAGCTTTAACATCATCCGACTTATACGTAAATATATTTAAGTAGCGTAAAATTTGGGGGGAAAATTTTAAATATTATGTTAATGTTGGTGCACCCGGGGTTAAAAAATTTTGGAAAGGTTTTTGATCCCATTTAAGCCCATATACGCCAATTTAAATGTCAATTCGGTATTTGTGATTACGTTCCCCGTTTGTTTTGTTTCAAATATTTTAAAAAATTTTTTTTAAAAAAGTTATACATTACATTTTTAAAATTTTTAATGCATATCCAAAATAGTTTTTAAAAGTTAATATTTAAAAAAATTAATAAAATAAATCTACCTTCTGGAAAAAAGGGGAAACGGGTGACGTCCAAACATCCTTATCTGCGGAAAAATAGTAAAAATCGAGCACCCCCCTTTTAAGTTTACCACCCTTGGGTTGCACCAACAATCTTAAGAACCCTTAGTACGTGGTAATTCTTCAAATGACCAAACAAGAATGTAATTGGTTTTATAAAAAAATTTTAAAAGGAAACTTAACCCTAAGGGTCTCTTAAAATTGTTGTGATATATTATTTCTAATATTACTATCTAAGTTTAAAACCAAGTTCAGTTAAGATGAATAAAAAAAAACCAACGCGTTAATTGACATAGCGTTATATAATGAAATTTGAACTTGGCTTCAGCTAAACTGAATTTTTCGTATAACATTTCAGAACACACATTGGCAACGTCGGGTTTTAAAGCTTATACTGGGTGTTTCTTAATTTCAGCACAAACAGAGCGCATTATGCGGCACAATGCTAAACATTGAGTGTTTAAACAACCACATTGCCTCGCATAATCAGAGAAAAAAAAATATCAGAAGCCCAGTCGTGCAAATTGTAGCAAATTAGGATGGCGGTAGTGTTCCAAAACTCTGTTATTATAAATTTATTTATAACAATAAAAAGCTAAATTAAAATAAAAATATAAAAAAAAATATTTAAAAATTTTTTTTATTATATCCCAAAAATTTCATTATAAACCTAAATTAAAGACATATTAGCCTTATATGATAACATAAAACATAAAATTATCTGGTATGGCAACATAAAACATAAAACTCTCAGGTAAAAAAAAAATAGCATGTGTCCTCAATGTTTTTAATTTTCCTTTTTTTGAGCAATTATGGAGGTTAAAGAGGTAAAGGAGCACCATCTCTATGGCTTTTATGTTTAAAAAAAGGGCCCCCCGAATGGCTTTAAATAGGAGGCGCTGGTGTAGCGCGGTTAGCTATTATTTTCTTTGGTATGGGTCATAAACTCCTTTAAAACAGTTTTTTTTTTAAAAAGGGAATGCTTTAAGCATTGCATTCGTTAATAGACACTTTTGTTTTGGCATTAGTACTATTATTAAAATTAATTATACATACTTTTTTACTGTATTTGTATATTACGGTCTGTTTTAAAAGAACTTAATGATTACTTAGTAGCTATTACACAATAGCACAAATTGACGAACACAGAATTGATTACTTAATTTAAATAAAGGTTTCGCCAAATCCCATACGATTATTGGAAACCACCAAAAAGCGTTATTTTTATGATAACGATGGTATGCGGGTGTCGGCTAGTGATGGGATAATTCGAATTAAAAATAATCGATAATCCGATTATTGAAATAATCGCTATAATGCGATTATTCAGATTTAATTTGAATTACGAAAATTAACCTGATCCCACAGAATTGATTACGCGTCGCAAAAAAAAAACATCTAATAACGAATAAGATTTAATATTTTAATAGTAAAGTATATATTTATGTAAATAAAGAGGACAACTTAATTATAAAAAAGATAATTTTATTTTCCGGGCTCACCCCCCATTTTATTAAAATTTTGTTTACGGGGTTTTTTTTATCACGAATCAAAAATCATATTTTTGGATTTGCTATTTTTTAGTTATGACGCCCCACTTGAACCTAACCTCACATCTGCCCCCCCAAAATTCCTCCTTCTTAAAACTGATTACCCCCCAAAAGGAAGATTTTTTGGTAATATACCAAATTTTTTTATACGATAAATTTAATTTTACCTTAATTTAACAATTATTTTTAAAAAAAAAAACACAACAAGCGCTTCCCAAAAAAAAATATTTTTACTTTTATAAATGTCAACAAAATTGTAAAAGGGGGCGAAAAAATATTAGGGGAATTTTGGGGGGAATTTTGCTGGTTAGGTTCGAGTGGGTCGTTATAATTTAAAAAAAACCGCAGAGTAAAAAATTTTACTTCAGATTCGTGATCAGCGATTCAAAAATCCCCGGTATAAAAATTTTTAATAAAATCGGCCGTGAGCCCGGTAAGAAAAAAAATTCCATAAAAAATTATGGAAAAAAGGAAAAAAATTCTTACTAAAATAATAATAATTATAATAATAACAATATATATTAAAATGAAAAAAAAAATCCAGAACCCCCTTTTTACGAATTATTAAGGGGATCCCGGACTTTTTTGAAAAACTGTATATAATATTTAGTCTTTGTGTTTAGTTACATCGGAATCGAATTACATATTCATTCAGAAATCAAGAATTTAAAATTCAAACGATTAAAAAATAAAATAATTATAATTCGAATTATCAATTAATCCGATTATTAAAATCATTCATAATTCAATAATTCGATTTTTAAAATAATCCGATTATGCCCATCACTAGTGTCGGCCAAGGGTGGTAAACTTGACAAGGAGTGCTCGATCCCATTTAAGTCCATATACGCCAAATTTAAATGTCAATTCGATATTTGTGACGTAATAGTTTTGCCTATTGTTTTGTCTACAAGTAGTTTAAAGTCTTAAATTTATCAAATGGTATACAATACACATCTAATAGTGGGTGTACAGGGTGTCCCAAACTGGACGCGTTCTTATGGGAACAACCCTTTTTTGAAGGGATAGAAAAAAATTAACCAAGGTGCCGGGGAGCTCAAATTTAATGAAAATCTACTGGCGGTAACAAAACTTTGCTATCTCTTATCGTTTGGCCACTAGAGGGCGTTTCTCAATTTCGTCTATTTTTTAAATGCCCCAGAACTTTCTTATTAATAAAAAATTAATTTTGATAAAAATTTTTTTAAGGCTTTTTTTCGTAGAATTCATTGCGATAGGCAAATTTTTTACAGGGCGTTTGATTTTCTGCACTCCCCAAAATAATTTTTTTATATGGACCCCCTATATAAAAAAGATTTTTGAAAAGCTGGTAAAATTTCCTAAATTTTGATGTATCACTTATTATGTTTATTTAAAAACCATTAGCAGTATTACGATTTAAAATTAAAAAATAATTGCCTGCAGAAATTAACATTGCCATGACTAATAAAAAATGGGTTAACATTTAAAATTTAAACCACTTTTAAAGTTGCTACGTAAAAAAAGTAGGCCGTGTATGATTTTTTTGTTTTAATTTTAAAGTTCTGAATAGTTGAGAATTGACGGGGGAACCTGATATTGTTAAATATTTTGGTTTTTTAGTAAAAAAAAAGTAATTTAAATAATTTTTAAAAAAAAGGTTTTTGAAAATGTTAAAAAATGTAGAAAATTTTTAAAAGTTCAACTCTTGAATGTTACATGAAAGCAAAAAAATGCTCAGGCGGCAAAAACTTGTATTTTCAAAGTACCCCAACGGCAGCAACCATCCAGGGATGTATTTGCTAGATTCCCTAATCTTAAAAATTTTTTTTTTTAACAAAGCAAGAAATTCAAAACGAAAATGAAGTAAAAACTCTAACCGTATTGGGCCTTTATATGAAAATAATGGTACAATTTTACAAGAAAACTTGAAGCAGAGACTGGCATACCCCAAACAAAACCAAAAGGGTTTTAAAAAAAAAAAAAAATTTAAGCCTTATCAAACCTGCAAAACCCCCCCCTTTCCCGGGGGTTTTTTATCGCGAACCTTTTTTTGTAAGGGTTTTTTAAAAAAATACAAAATAAACCAAAATTTTTCTTTATATTGTATTTGGTCTAGAGGCTTCGATTAGTAGTGCGGGCATATTTAATCGATCTAATGATTACACTTGGTCCCAAAAAAATCCCCAGGGGCTGTCCAAAACAGACAACAAGGAAGATTTGTTTTTAAAGTGTGGGGGGGAATTTTTTTAAAGGCAATTCATTGGCCCCTCTTATGATGAACCGCTAAATTCTGACAATATTTGGATATTTTAAGGAACCAGGTTAAACCATTTTGGGGAAAATATTCCCAAAATTGATACCCGGTCTTCTTCCAGCATGATGGTGCCCCTGCGCATTGTGCAAGGACCTCTCTTAGATTTTTTCCTTTGGGGTAGAATTAGAGACCATAAATTATAAAAAAAAAAAATTTTAATAGCCGGGGGGAAATTGAAAGGGGGTTGCGAGATGCATTTAACCGAGTTGAAAATATAGAACTTATTAATGCAGTTAATGCTGTTAAAAAAAAAGTAAATTTGCGTACAACAAAATGGGAGACAATTTGAACATTTGTTAACATAATTTTATTTTATTTATTATCGTTAATTAAATTAAAAATTTTTTTTGATTAGTGAGTTATCTTTTTTGTTAATATTGTTGGGGTTTTTGTTGTTTTTTTGTGATTTAAAAATTATTAATTTAATATATTTTAATATGAATAATCTTATCAAAAACAGATATTTTTTTTCGTCATGGCAATGTCGATTTCTTAAAAATACCAAAATATTTAAAATATCAGGTTCCCTGTCAATTTCAATATTCAGAAGCTGTTAAAATTTAAAAAAAAATCATATACACGGCCTACTGCTTTTTTCGAAAACTTTAAATATGTGGCAATCATAACGTTATATCCATGTCATTTTATTAGTCATGGAATGTTAATTTCTTAGGCCTTATTTTAATTTTTAAATCAAACTTAAGGGTTTTTTTAAATAAACATAATAATGATACATCAAAATTTAGGAAATTTTCCAATTTTTTTAAAAACTTATAAATATGGGTGGTCCATATAAAAAAAATTATTTTGGGGTGGTACTTAAACGCACTGTAAAAAACTGCCTATCGCAATGAATTCTACAAAAAAAAGGTTAAGAAAGTTTTTATCAAAATTAATTATCTTTATTAATAAGAAAGTTAGGGGGGATTTAAAAATCGATGAAATTCGAGAAACGCCCTCTAGTGGCCAAACGATAAGAGATACAAAGTTTTTAACGCCAGTATTTTTTTCTCATTAAATTTGAGCTCCGGAACTTGGTTAATTTTTCTATCCCTTCAAATAAGGGTTTTCCCCCTAAAACGCGTCCTTTGGGCACCCTTACACCCAAATTTTGGTTTTAAAAAAATTGATTATTTAACAAAAATTAAGAAAATAAATTTATCTTCTGGGCAAAACGGTGACGTAAAAACATAACCTTTATCTGCGGACGAATAGTAAAAATCGAGCACTCCTTGTAAAGTTTCCCCCCGGGTGTGGGAAAGGGGCAAAGTAGAGGTGGGCAAATCGGAACGTGCGTCGTAAGGATGTAGTATTAAATAACTAACAAGCAAAAAATAAAAATGGATTAACAAGGTTAGGATATTTTAATTGTATTTGCAAATTTTTTTTCCCAAAAAAAATGCGAAACGTCCCCGGACAGCTTGAAAACCCGGACATGTCCAGGCAAATCCATTTGGAAAACCCCTATCCCTAAACTTAAAAAAATCAGCGCCCCCAATATTTATGTTTTCCTTATTTTTTTAAAATTTAAAAGTTATAAGCTGCTGTCTGCTGAGGGGGAGGCACTTATAGAGGTATTTTGATGGAGCAGGGATGACATATAGCTGCCTGTAGGCGGAAACTTCCGACGGTTAAAAAGAGAAAGAAGATCGCGGTACCCTATCTGTTCCCCCTTTTACTGACGCATGCATGTGATCTTTTCTCTTTTTTTAATCAAGGACAGTTCGAGGTCTGGCCCCTCTGCCCTATTTATAATACCTTTAAAAAGGGCCCTTTTCCTCGGTCGACATCTTCATAAACTATATTGTTTCGTAGAGACACTCTGTTCCCAATAAAGAAACGAAACACTGTTACCATAAGTTGTTTTAAAGGAGACAAAACAGAGATACGAAAGGGGAATAGAACTCGCTTACCCTTGCGCGAAAGGGAAGATTATGGTGGGCCATTTTGCAGTTCAAATGTTAATCGAACGGGAAATTAAAATTTAAAGTTTAAAAAGCTATGTTTAAGAAAACAAACATGAAATATTTTAAATAGTAAATTTGCGAACTTTTATTTAGCTATTATTTTAAAATTGTTACAATTTGGAATAGTTTATAAAAATTTGTTGATGTTAATCAAATATACTTATGGCAAACACAAAACATTCTTCTGATATTTAAAATATAAGAAAGGGAAAAAAGCTAGTATGAAAATATTTTTTTTTTTTATCTCTATAAGATTTTCTTTGCTTTAAGAATGACATTGATGTGATTATTTTATGAGTAATATCTTAGGTGTTTTTAATCCCGATAGTAAGTAACTTTTTGAATGGCATTTAAAAAATTACAAATTTATAAAATTATATAACTAACAGTTCTTAAGCAATAAATACCACTTTGTTGTGCAATCACATTTTTGATTCACTTTCCCCAGCATCCTTGAGTCTATGGGAAAGCATTGTGAAACTCCAGGATCACTCGCGTCTAGCGACACACCGCAGGCGGCTTCTTGACAGTGTTGACACATGAAACATGCTTTATTAGCAAAGGGCTCGCCTAAAAAAATTAAATTTTTAAAGTAATAATTTGTGGTCTGGTTTAATGCCCCCCCATTTTTACGCCTGAAATATAATTGGGGAAAATAAAAAGGGTTTGCGAACCAGAACTAACCATGACCGCTAGAACTTTGGCTTCTGAATTTGCTAAATTATTTGTAGAAGTTATAAACACAATTTTAAAAAGTATTGGAAAGACCCGGGGAATATATAATTACACTTTTTTAAAAAAATCGGTCATGGTTAGTTCTGGTTAGCAAAGCGGCTTTTTTTTTTCCCAATTATACATGGTAAAAATGGAGATATTAGAAAAAACCCCAAATTTCCTTTTTTCATTAAATATTTTTTAGAAAAAACCTACTTTTCAAATAACGCCCCGAGTCCCTGCAAACAAGGCATGTTTCGGGGTCAGCACTGTCAAAAGCTCGCCAGCGGGGTGTCGCTAGGCGCAAGTCACAGGATCCACTATGTTTTCACAGTAAAGCTGTGGGCCCAAGGATGCGAGGTAATAAGTAGGGGGAGCTAGTGCGTTTACCATCCACCGCCACCGGTGGGCCTTTTTGAAATCTTAACGTCATACGTCATTTATCTTACGTAGGCTAAACGTATTTTAGAGTACTGCGCATGCGCTAAAAAAGGTGGCTGGCTGTCAGATTTCAACTGTCAACTGTCATATGTCGAAAACCCGTGAGTTAGAAAAATTAGCTTAAATAGGCTAGTCCTATTTTAAAGTACTACGTATTCGTTAAAAAATGGTGACTGTCAGCTATCAAATTTTAAGCCAACTGTCAAACGTTGAAAACCACGTGGGTTAGCTTACGTAGGCTAGACCTATTTTAGAGTACTAGGCATGCGTTAAAAAAAAAGCGGCTGTCAGCTGTCAAAACAACGTGACTAGATGGCGCTGCAGTTACAAGATTCTGAAAGTTAACTTACGTAGTAGTTATTTAAGGTCCTACGCATGCGTCACCTGTCAACTGTCATATGTCAAAAACTGCGCCTTATGGCTCTACACTGTCCGGGACCCCGATTTAGGGTTATCGGGATGGGGCCGGAGCCCTAGAGCTCCACGCTCAGGGGGCCTCTATACGTTGTTGTTATAGATCGTTACGTAACCATAATCATCAATAAATATTCTCCAAGTGTGGGGCTTGGAATCAAACTATTATTACATATTGTTTTTAAACATTCATTTTGCTACTGACATTACTTTTAACATACAATTACAATGTTAAATATTACAGAATCATTACTTTCTACTAACTATATTTTAAAATTTTAATGGGCCAGTGGGGATTTGTAGCGTTTAAAGCTACAAGTTGTTTTTATATAGTTTTCTTCATA
>JAHBCN010025884.1:0-11126 GCA_019359885.1 Listronotus oregonensis | reverse complement strand
TCTCGAACGCAGCTCTGCAGAAACATAAACGGATCACTGTGGGGTTCGTTTAGGGCCGTATTTATAGTCGATACTCAAGTAGATTCTAAAGGGTGCCCTTTAAGGTAACCTCAACCCTTAGTTTTGGTTTTCGTTTTTATAGTTGCTTTTTATACCGCACTTGAGTAAGGAAACCTTAAGTATTAATACATCTGGCAACAACGAATTTTCTGTCAAAAATGTTGACATTCCTTTAATTTTATAAGTTTATAGGTCGTGCGGTTTGTGAAAATTTGTTTTTATTTCGTTTTATTTTAAAAATTTTGTTTTATAAAAATATTGTTTTAGAACTATTAGTATAATTATTAGTTTTCTTAGTTCAAATAAAATACTTATAAAAGCCAATTTTTCATAAAATGGGCTCTTCTATTTTATTTTTTTTTTTTGATTAACGGGTTAAAAATGGCTCAAAAAAAATTTTTTAAAAGGGAGAAGTTAATACACTGAGTCTATTGAATATTACAAAGGAGTTATAGAATGTAAAAAAATGAAACAATAATTAAAAAAAGGCAGGAGACAAGTCAAAGGGTTTTTGGGAATTCTCTGAAAATAACGTTTTCTTAAGTCTCTATTAATAAAGTCGAAAAAAGTTTAAATCCATTTATTATTCACATATAATGAATTCTAACACAAGAAAATCAAACTAACTTGAAATTTAACCTTAAAGACTAAGGTAAATTTTAAAGTGACCTCCTGGCCCCCTTAAACCGACGCCTTGAGGTTCACCTTGATATCAAAAATAATACAGAGGCCCCCTTAAGTGATGAGGGAGTCTCAAGGTCGACTATAAATATGGCCCTTAGGCACTCGAGGGTTCGAACGCAATCGCTGCGTTTTATTTGGCTTAGGCATGCTTGGTTGCGTTTAAGTTTATCTATTGACCATCCTCTAGACCGTGGTCAAGAAAATATGTGATTCCTTGACTATTTTCTATAAAGCAGAAATTTGAATAAAAATGAGGTCAGGTGTAGCGATAGGTCAAATCTATTCAGCGAGTTAAATTCGCCGTTAACAAACGTTCATGGTAACAATAATGAAACTAACCATGTTAACTATTTAATTATCTCTGTCACCTAATAAACCGTTCGGCAGTTGATTTAACTCTGACCTTTGTAAAGCTTCCTATCGCCTATTTTAGCAACACGAAAAAGAATATAAAAATATAGAATGGGCTATTTGACTGATTTTGAAAAATCGTTTTAAATTATTCTTTGGTACCTAACAAACACAATACATTTTATATTTCTGGAAAATCGGCTGTATTTCCAATAAAACTCAATGTTAAAGTTTAAATTATAAAATTCGCGCTAAAAACGCTGTCTCTGTAATGACGTCGACATATGTTTCAGTGACGTCATATGCAAGTGAACAAGTTAACAACGAGTGCAACTACGGTAAATTTTGTTAATGATTTCTCAATTTATTGGCTATAATGGTATATAAATGATGTGTAGTGCCACAATGTACCAATACTTCTCTGAAAACGCCACAAACCTGTTTATATCTGTCCCGAAAAAATAAAATGCGAAAAAAATGGTTACAATTATCGAAAAGAATCCAAACAGCTTTCAGCGCATTCAAATGTTTTTATGTGTAAAGATCACTTTAATGTAAGTATACAAATACCCTGCTTTAAATACCTACCGATTTTATAAAAAAAAAAAAAAAAAAAAATCCCTTTAGATATATAAACACTTTAAGGTATAACCTAACTTTTGGATTAGAATAATTTTGTTTGTTCAAAGTTAAATACCTACAATTAGTACTTTCTCTACTTGGTATTATTATTGAATTGCAGATGAAAATTGATAAAATAAATTACACGAAATATAAATGGGCTTCGGGGAAAATTTACTTTGGTACTCCTTATATTTCTATACTCCTAAACATAACCTACAATAAGATTTTGAGAAATACTGAATGATGAACACGTAAATAAATAATTTTTGAGGTACTTACACAACTGGTTTTACATTTTTGAGTTCTGCAGCATAGTCTAGAGTTTTTTTTAAAAAAACACACAATCATAAATGCGTCTATCTCTGGTAGGTTTCTGTTATCGGCTTGTACAAAATTTATGTCCATTTTGAGGTACGAAACAAATTATGTTACTTGAAAATGTTTTTTTATATAAAATGGTCAAGAAACAGTTATTTAGATAGTTAAAGTCGAAAATAAACCTGCACAACAAAGTTTGACATTTATTTCTTAAGTGACGTCACCAAAGGTAAAAATTACAAAGCGTTCTATATCGCGTTTTATAGTCGCTAAATTAATTTCAAATTTTTTTGAATTTTTATACGTATATTTTGCAATAAATATGCATATTTTTCTTTATGTTATAGAAAAATATGCTTCTTTATACTATTATCCGATAGGATGAACACAATTTAAAGCTTATTTTCAATGGTGGCAAATAGCCTATTAGCTGGAAAAATTTATTAAATAAAAGATGCATACAGAGTACAAAATGGTCGTCGGAATAGGGAAAAATTAAGGTAATTTATTTAAAAAAATGATAAACCTAAATAAAATAATTTTAACTTTCTGGAATTCTATGAACTAAATACATATTTTAATGCAGTAACAATATTTTAATTTTTTGCTTTAAAATTTTGTTCTATGCTTTTGTGTGTTCATTCGTGTTAATTTGACATTCTATTGCTAAAAAACTAAGAATAAACACACGTAAATACATTGAATGAAAGATGTATTTTGGACTTATATTGTCTTAATTTATTTAAATAACATAATGTTTCAGCTGGTGAAGATTACCAGCCGTCTTCAGGTGAATAATAAATAAGTTACATGGCCGCAAGGCTATTTATACAAAAAATAAGTGCGCTGAGGCATGAAAGCGATGGACGCGGTCATGCGTTCAACGCATGGAATTATCTAGCTCTAAGGCTATGGTTACATTTTGCTTAAAGTGGTTTCCAAACATTTTTAAGGAAGGTTTGCTAAAGCTTTCAGGGATTTGGCTGATGATTGCTGCTTCTTTGAATTTTCTTTTCTTTCAATACTGCTCTGTGTATGATTTCGGCTTCTGACCAGCTCATGAGATGTCCTTGAGTCAAAGCGTAATTATTGACACCAGATTTTTTCGTTTCTCCTCTGATTGTGCATCCCGTGTGTTCTTTAATGCATACATTGGTCTTTTTTATTTCGCCTTCCTATGAGTTACCACATTCGCATGGATTTACATAAATGCAGTTTTTCTGATCTTTAGCACTTTCGAGTTTAGTTTTTGTTCTTGTTTAAGATTCACTGGTTTGTGAGATATCCATTTGAAGAGAGAACTAGTTTAATGTTGGCAAAAAGGGTTCTTACAATGCCGTATTTTGTATTTGATGAAAAGTTAAGATATTGTCCTGTTTGAGTTTGTTTTCTGGTTAGTTTTGTGTGCCGTTCGTGTTTATTTAATGTCTATGTGAGTTTCCTTTTCTTAGTACTACTTCGATTTTTTGATCGTATGTGTCCATGTCCATAATGACATAGGTGGATTAAATTTTAATGGTAGAATTCTTTTGTCGAATTCTAAGGGCATTCGCTTCGTGTTTACTAATGTATGGAATGAAACAAATCTAAAAGATAAAGAACGACCCTATACACTCCCATATGAAGGCTTTTAGAAGATAAGAAGAACTAGAAAGATCTGTAACATCGACACAGTATGCGGAGCAAGTGAATCCTTAAGAAGCTACCTGACAAAAACTAAACCCGAAGGCCTTATGGCCTTGCAAAAAGTATCTTAAGTAGACCTTTATTAAGAAGCCTTAAAATTAAGGGAACTTAAATTGTTTTCCTTTCACCATTAGATTTTATTCAACAACTAAGACCTTAGAAAGATGGCAACGTTGCATCGTTCTTCTTTTTTATTGTTGGCCTTTACAACCAATAACGAATTAACTAATATTAGATCATTTTCTGTTTGACCTTCGATAGTGAAGTGCTCGCGAGAGGAAAACTACATGATTTTTTCGGGGAAAGGGGTAAGGCGCTGTATCCAACTTTTCCATCGGGGATCAAGGAGAAACTCAAGCCAAACGATGGAGTCCTTCTTCTGGGGCTAAGCGCTGTAACGAAAGATTCCTATACCGTTCCTTTCTGGGGCCCCACGCACGAGGAATTTTTCTAATGGGGAAGATGGTTGCGGCTCAGCGGAAGGAGCAGTACTAACAGAAACCGGTTATGCGTGATACCAGTAGCAGCTTCCTGGTCGGAACACCATTGTTTGTGCCCTGCATGGATAAAAAATTTAGTTAAAAAATTTAAGTTTTTGGTTCGGAATTTTTGGGGGCTAAAGAGCCCGACTATCCAAAGTTCCACCTACAAAGCCTGGGAAAGCCACGTTGACAAAACGTGCGTCTGGAAAGGGGAGAGCTGGTTGAACGTTTGCCGACGGAGGCCCAAAAAAGTGAAAGCAAAGCAAAGTAACTGATATTAGATCTTTCCTTTTCTAGCTTCTGTGTAATTGAATGATAGCAGTAATCTGACTTGAATCTTTGTAAATAATTAAAAATATATATTTTTTTTATTTTATAGACAATATAATACAAAATCAGTCGTAGTTTGTTTTTTTTTTGTTGTAAAATTTATAACAATATGGAAAAAAAAATCAAGGGCGCCTTTCTTTACGGCCATGGAAGGGAACAATTATTGTCAATATGAAATATAAACACAAATACATCATTAAAAAAAAAACTTTTATTATTTTTGTGAACAAATAATTTAAATATTCCTAATTTAAAGAAATACTTAAAATGTAAAAACAATACAAACTTGTCATGTTTAAACTAAAGCTGATCTTTGATTGCCGAAAACTGAGCACTGTTTGCTTCGTTAATTTGAAACTTTTGAAAAAAAGTAAGATTATCATCGCAAAACGGTTCCTTTTAAAAATAACAAAAGGCAATGTCCAAAGGAATAAAAAAGGTAAATAAACCTGAAAAATGCCATAAGTAATAAAAATTCACTGTTTCTACATTTTTCTTGGAAATCTTATTAACATCGCATTTAAAATATCACAATCCAAAACACCATTGTTTAAAAACTCTTTTTACATAATTTATTTGTATCAAATTATTATTAAACTAAAAACGAAAAATAAATAAACAATAAACAAAATATTTGTCAAATGTCAACTTCAAATTACTTAAGGGATCATTAAGTACACAAAATCCTAAACTTAAATTAAGGGACCTTAAGGACCAATTTCAGCTGGTGCAAAAACATTTAAAACTTAAGGGGCAGTTAATGCTTAAGAACAACTTAAGTGTCGCTAAAAGTGTTGGTGCAACTGGCCATTTTTAATGATCAAAAAAACTGCATTTATTTTTCCGTAAATGTGGTAACTCTTGTGTTGCCGCAACAAAAAACACCAATGGAAGTAGTATTAAACAACACCGGAGATGTACAATCAAAGGAGAAACGAAAAAGACTGGTGCCGCTGATCTCCCAAGTGGACCCAAGCACTGGAAGACAAAAATTTTAAACTAGCAGTAGCCAATCAAAACCCTTAAAACGTTGTGTGATTTAAATAAATCAATGGAAGAACAAAATACATCTTTAATTCAACCTATATCATTGTCTATTACCTTCAAACAAACACGTTAATACATGTTAGGTTAAGGTACATTCTTATAAGTTATCTTTTCTCTAGGGCGATCGAATTATCCTTAGTGTCCTGTTGATGACGTCACCTGCTCGATATCTGCCCTGCCTACTCAACCGAGCGTCAAAGCGAACTCAGCCTGTTTGACAGAACGGTGACATGATGAAATTATCGTTGATCACGGATTTATATCGTACCGTTAAGAAATAAGGTAATATTGCTAAAAGTTCTCGATTGTTATCGCTAATCAGTGAACCTTTGCAACGATTGGAGCTTAAGAATATTGTAAAACGCTCTAAGTCTTAAAACTTATGAATTAAAGCTTTAGTAACTAGGCAAATTAAAATAATTTTAATACAATGGCTGTCCCCACTAGAATATTATCCAGGTTTTCGGTAAGTCCAAAACACTTACATAATGTGCAGTACAAATTTGAGTTAAAATAGAACATCATAGACCTTGTCCAAATTTGATGTCTGTCCTCTATTTCTTTTTTCCTTTAGGTTAAATATAGATTGACAATAATTTTTTTTTTCCGGAATTTTGATATTCTAACCTAAATGTTCGTGTGCTGACCAAAGTTCAAATTTAAAGTGTTATGCCCTTTGACTTTATACAATCATCTCATAACAGATTTCGCATTTCGTAAATATTTGTTATGATTTTTAAATATGAATAAGTCCCGAATAATTTAAAATAAAGTATTAAAAATTACTAATTTTATTTATTTACTTATTAATTTTAGTACATAAGGTAAATTATTAAAATAAAATATATTAAAATTCATTATGTGCATAAAAATATGTTAATAAATTAGCTTATAAAATTTCCCGTAATAAATACCTTGGACCAAAATATAGTTGATTTAAACATATTAGGTATATCTCTTAATAAAAAAAAAAAAATTAGAACATAAGCTTACATTTTTAACAAAGATTGGGTACAAAATAAACTGGAAACCTATATATCCCAAGCTGTTTTTACCTGCAATTTCAAATACTCAAGTATTGCTAGAGATGCATTTAACAAAATATAATTAGTTACTTCACTGACAGGTTTACTTAATCTCCATTGGATTTTCTGTTCATAAGTTGTTGTACAGTACTCTGTAGATTGGACTGCCTGTTAAACAGATTATAACAATATCATGAAACCTTTAAACTTACCTTTAAATCTTTAGAATATTGTAGAGTATTTCTAGATTTAGGTTTACTTTTAAATATTATTAATTTTATGTTAAACCTGATATAATGTTTTTTGTTATTTATTTATTTTTGGCATGAATGCTACAGAATTTATAATTCCAAATGGTAGTATTAAGCCTAAACTAACTAAGAATAAAAAGTTACTCAAAACTGCTTAAATTACAAAAAAAAAATAAGTTGAAAATCTGCTGAATAAAAATTATTTTTAAAAAAATAACTGATTAAAGAAGTCACAGTCGGGGTAATGTTGTGTAATTTACCAACATATGATTCACAAATGGATTTGACCATAGTTTGATCTGTTAAAAAAAAATTATCCTTTTGGGGTTTATCTTTTTAAAAAGTATTGAAACCAACCTGTCAAAATAATACAGTCAATTTTGCCATTTAAAGGCTTGTAAAAAAAAGCAAATAAATCTTGATATGTTGACATTTAAAATTTTTTTTAAAATCCCCAGTAACAGCTTCATTTGGTAAAAAAATGCAACGAAATTTAGACTTTAGGGGCTTTTGGGGGGCGCAATTAATAAGTTAGGGGGCACCAACCCTTTTTAAAAAACTAAAAAAAACTGGGTCTCCAGGTTTTGATAATTTAAGAACCAAATTAAAAAAAAAATTTTTAAAAAAAATTAAAATAGATAAAATTTTAATGCTAATTGAGTGTTTTTTGGGGCTTTATGGGGAAATTTTAAAATTTTTTTTTAAATTAATTAAAAAAAATTTTTTTTTTCGAGATTTAAAAAGGTACAACGGTTATGGTGAATGCAAGGATTTTTTTTTTTTTACAAAAAAAATTTTTTTTCCCGTCGATCCTGGTCAGGATAGTTATGAGATTATTATATTGTCATATTTTATTGACCCTGTCTTTCTGGGATTTTTACAAAAAAGGAAAAAAAATTTGATATTTTTAAAAAATTTTTATTTTTTAAATTTTGCACTTTTTTTGTTTTAAAAAATGGTATTAGATTTTTTTGTGAAAAATAGAAAAGTACAATTTAAAATTTAAAATGGGAACTTCTTTAAAAATACGTTCATTTAGCATGCAGTTTTCTCACTTTCTATCCCGCCCCAAAACATGAAAAGTGAAGAGAAGAAAGTTTTAATTAAATATTAATAAAGAAGCAGAAAAAACAGGTGGTGCTATACCAGCTTGTGCAATTATCAAAAAACCTTTTAAAATATTTTACTATATTCCACCAGCTATTCAGCTGAAAACACCTAGGGGTTTGGTTTAGCAAAAGCTTTAGGGACCTTGCAGGTGTGGGATTTAGGGGAAGACTGCTGTCAGGATATGAAAGGCTTGGGGAACCTTCCATCAAAAAAATTCTGGAAAATCTTCAATTCCTGAAGAAACATATTAATCTCTACACATGTCATGAGAAAATGAGTTGTGGAAATTACCGTTTTTTTAAAAAATTTTTAGTTCATCGCTCCCCGTTCAAAAAAAAGAATTAGTTATTAGAACTAGTTCTTTAGTTCACACTTGTTCGCGGCTTCCAAAGGGAATAGAATAGTAGTAAGAACAAAAATAAATATTTTTATTAATGATCAAGGATGAGTGGGCTTGTAATTAAGAGTTTTAACGGCGATATTTGATATTCAGATTCAGATAAGAAGTTATTTATCTTATAGTAAGTCAAGTATATTTTTATGATTAATAATAAAAATACATTGCACAATAACAAAAACTAAAAATACTGTAAACTATTAATATCAACAAGAAGGTGGAATAAAATGCTTATTGTTTTATTTGACTTTAGTTGGGAACGTTTTTCTATTCAAGTTTGTCCTGCCTCAAAAACAAATCGTTTATAGGGTACTTTCTATCCTTCAGGAATGCATAGACCATTTTTTCATAAACCTATACATAGTGTTATAGACGCGCCGACTTACAAACCACCATTCTAGTGGATTTTCTTTGCGGTTAAGGGGGTTAAAATCTTTAACGAGAAACCGAGGTTGGAATTTCGTCCTGAACTAAAGTGCTTACAGTTTGATCAAACAAGCATCATATTAAAGATTGTGATAATTTCTGTTCTTGTGTTGCTTGAGGTTCAAGAGGTTTAATTGCATTCATTGTCATTGTCACTGGAAGAAATAATAAATAAAAAATCTAATATCTTTTGCAATATTGAAGCGGCTGTAATATATTTTCTTTTATCTGTGAGTTTATATTTTTTAAATCGTGGATCCAGTACTGTTAATTCTGCCAAAACATTTTGTTAAAGTATTAATAAAGAATGTGATATCCCATAATCAAAACAACCCAAGTAATTTTCTTAATGTAAGCAAATAAGCATATTTAAAGAAACAATTAATAAAGCTTTTATACATAAATCGTAATAGAAATAATAAAAAAAATTAATGGATACCCTATTAATACAAAACATTAACCAGTACTATTACTAAAGATAAAATTTCATCTGTTCTACCGCGCCAGCCCCCCCACATATCCCTTCTCTAGAAAAAAAAATCAAAGAGCTAATGCGATTTTTTTGTTGTTTCACCTTAAGATCCGCGGATTTTGGACAATACATAACTCCGTTTAATAAGTTCCCCTTCATCCCGCGAATAGCTGCTTTGTTCACCACAAAAGTTTCATTTAAAAATTCCGGAACTTCCCCACCTTCGGGAGAGCAGAAATTTTGCCTAAGATTATTAGAAACTTGCCTGAAAAGAAATTTGAGACCACAGTTAAGCAAATACTTACTTAAAAATCTTTTTATTCAATACATGCATACCTCGGGCATAATTTTAATTTTAACTAAGATTGATTTTTTTCCTATATTTTAATTTTTTTTTTTTTTAGTTTTTTTTTGTAACCATTTAAATATGTATGAGTGTTTTAAAATCTGTTTGTAAAAAAATATGTTTGGTTTTTAAATTTAATTTGTTTAGGTTAAGTTTTTATAAATATATATTTTTTTTGTTAACATGGTTGATGTGTGTGAAATCATATTTAAAGTTATGCAGATCAAGTGCATCCTTTCTTTTGTTAATATCTAAAAATCTTGCAGAGGTAGTCATTATTTCTCAGAGGTGGTAGATATTTTTATAACGTCCGTGGTGGCACTACCATGTTCTCTAAAAACCCTGAAATGCAATATGTGCATAATTCGGTGTTTAGATAGCGTTGCCAGAATGGAGGGATAAACTGGATTAAACATCTAAAAAACCCCTACCTGGTACTAAGGGTTTTTATTAGCCTTTGGGGGAGGGTAGCATATCTGCAACCTGAGAGCGGAAAGCTGCCTTTTCCTTTTTTAATAGACCTACATCTCTTCTTTAATTTGTTTGTAAGGTTATGGAAAAAAAAATTAAAAAGTTTCCAGATCTTTTTTCTTTGTCTCACCCTGAAAAAAACAGTTTTTTGGGAATTTAGTTTGTTGATCTTTACACACAAACCAACCTGGCATGATGCACTTCTTAACAAACTATCTTCCAACTGTCTTCTGCCTAAATTTTGTTCTTGGCTCTCCAGTTTCCTTTCTAATCAACATATATCGTTGTTGTAGATGGTCACTCTACTAGCTTTCACCAAGTTAACGCTGGGATGCCACAGGGCTACATACTGGCACCAACTTTATTTCTTCACATCAACAGTATTCCATTTTCCATGATCAATCCCATCCGTAGTTTTGCTAATGATAGTACCATTTACTCTAAAATTCAGTTTCTTCAATCATTCCCCAATCCTGATTAGAAAACAAGCGCGGCATAACAGAGATTTTTTCAGGATCCTAAATTAATATTGGGTTTGAGCGCCAAAAATGTTGTCCACTTAAATGCTCTAAAGAAGCAATTATGTTTGCTGTCGCAAAATAAGTCTGCCAATACTCATGCTTTACTTGTCAGCAGCCAAGTTGTCCAGAACGGAGTCACTTAATATTGTGAGCGTTACTTCCAAGAATAACTTTAATTTGAATAAGAATGCCACAGCAGCGTTAAAAAAATCGGGAAATTTTCCCTTTTTAAACAGAAAATATTTCTCCCATTTTGATTTGTATACTCTGTGTATCCAAAATCAGGCTCTCTTTGTTCTCATTATTCTCATATTTAAGGAATGGCGTCTCGTATAACTCTTCGCATTTTTAAAAGCTTGCTTCTCTTGTCCACCGACGACCTGTAGGAATATGTCGCCTTTTATAGGCATTTTCACGGCTCCTATAGCATCTATTTTTAGAACAACACAAAGTGCCAGTTTAATGCATTCCTTTTAGTCCATCTGAAGAGGCCCCGAACTTTCTATATTATTGTTTCTTCATCCC
>JAHBCN010025883.1:0-11120 GCA_019359885.1 Listronotus oregonensis | reverse complement strand
TTTTAATTAACCGTTGCGGTTGCGCCATCTTCCGATAGTTTAAGTAACTTGAAAATAACTTTTAGCTATTTCCCTTGACTACTTTTACTAAAAATATTTTTTGCCCAACGCTGTGTAATAAATAGTTTCTAAGATACAGCCAGCACCTTTTCCTATTTGAACATCCCGTACATGCATTTTGATTTATTGTAAATGATTTTTTGAATTAAATTTATTACCTTTAAAATTTTTTCTTTTTTTCGATTTAGGTTTTCCAATTAAAAAGATTATTAGGGAATTAAGAGACTTTGTATTTCGTGCAAATTTTTATTTAAGACAATCCTAGCAGAACGCTTTCGGTATAACCATCATCAGTGCTATCTACAAGCAAGAAATTAACTTTAAAAGTAAATTGAACAACTGTTTAAATATTTGTACAAAGAAAATTGTCAAAATTTTTTTATTTAATTAATTTTCTAAACTTTAAATTTATTTCTCGATTTATTTTTAAGTGAAATTAAAACATTACATATAGTAAATCTAAATGAAGTGATAAATTAAGTAAACTTGGTATGGAAAGAAAAGAATAAGCCAAAGAAAAGTCAAAACTTACTTGTCGTCAAGCTGAAGTCGTAGCAGTTTGAGCAAACAAAACATGCAGTGGCGGCTTGTGGTCAATATTTTGGGGAGGTCATTAGTTAAAATTTCAAATGTATATGGCTTAACTGATTTTTAGTTAAAAAACAATTTTAGGCATTTTATTTTACACAGACGTTTACTCCAAAGAAAAAACAAGAAAGAAAATTCAAAAATAAATGATTTAGCAAGATTATTTTATTTGAATAATTATATTTCTATTTATTAAGAAACATAACAATATAACAAATAATATACATCGACACGATCTGCTTAAACAGAAAAATTGCACAACATATTTAAAAAAAAATCTCACACCCGACAGTAAGTAGGTAATATATCGCTATGCCAGAGGTATGACGGCAACCTATAGGTTAAAAATTAGCATATTTATATGATAAAAAATAAAAAGGGTTACTTAAATTACCTAAATAGTCATAAATTTGAGTTTAATTCTTCTGTCTTTGGCACTTGCAAAATGATTGATTACTTCTTTATTGTAATTTACAATATTATTTATAAAGACCTTAGTTTCAATACTTAACATGGCCAACGCAGAGAGTCTACCTTCCCCCATTGTGTTGCGTAAAAATGTCCTTATTCTATTTAATGTAGAAAAGCATCTCTCGCTCTCTACAGTTGTCATCGGTAACGTACACAAAATTGTCAACAAATGCCCTGTTTTCGAATTAACATTACAAAAACATACACCAACAAAAAATTAATTCCTAAAATCGTATATAATCCGTTCTATAATAACTGTATAACAAACAAACACCTTAAAAAATGCATAATTTTCCTTTTCGCGGCTGTTGACCCAGATCATGCGATTACACTGCTTCCGAAAGCAGCCAAAACCGCCCAATCGTAAATTAGATCGGGAAAACTCGACTCGGCTCCGTTTAAAACAATGCGGTCAATGAAGGCAGGCAGCCCGGTTTTTGGCCAACAAACGAAACCACCGATCTGGAGATCGCTGCGCAAAGTTTGTGGAATCCAGTAATTGATCAACGAGTTTATATGCTTAGATTAATAAAAGAAAATTTAAAAGATTGAAAAAAAATAGTATTATTATGTTTTTGTTCGGAAATATTAGTCAAAAATATTGCTAGCCAGTGGTAGTAGGACCTTAGTAAGCAATCACATTATTACATAATTACAGTCAAACAACAGTGAGTTATGTTACATTTTCCCTTATTAAAGAGTGATTTTTTTAAAAAATTTACCCTTTAATATGGAAAAATGTAGAATTCATTAAAATAAAAAAATTGTGAGAATTTCCTTTCTTAAAATATTTAAATAGTTTTTCAATTTACTTTTAAAGTTCATTTCTTGCTTGTAGATAGCACTGAATCAGATGATGGTTATACCTAAAGCGCTCTGCTAGGATTGTTTTAAATAAAAATTTGCACCAAATACAAAGGCTCATCATGTCCTAAATTCTTACGTGCACACAGCCACAACCAAGTTTCATTTAAAAAGATAATTGGTTCTCAAGTTTCCAAGTTAATTACTTTTGCCAAGTCAAGACCGGCTTAGGGGATTTCTAAACGTGTTTATATTTAAAGGTTTTTTTATTATTATAAGTTATTAATACTTTTGTCACGTGTCCCTAGATAAATGTTTTTTTTGTTTTGTTTTTTACCGATTTAAAATTATAACCATTTAAAGTAGGTGTTTATAAGTTCATTTATTCTAATTTTTCGATGTTGTTGCAATTTACTAAGTGGTTATTATTTTTTTATTCCATTAGTGTCAAACTAGTTTGCGCGGGCCTTTATCTATGCCAATTTTATAATAATGTGAATGATTGTACAAAAAATGGGTTTAGTACTGCAAAAACTAAACAATTAGTTTTCCACTAATGACGTGAAAAATGCATTTGCACACAAACAAATTAACCTAAATATTAGTATCAGAATTTATAGTGACTACTTAGAATCACGCAAAAATAAGTTAAATATTGTTTTTGGTAAATTATATTTTAGATTTTTATTAACATATAAAACAGTGATATACAGTGTAAGTAAACAGTTAACAAATAGCAAAAAAAATTGGAGTTAGTCACTTTAAGTTTAAAATTTAAATTAGGTCTAATTGTCATGGAAATTTAAACAGTTGGGTTTATTTTGCCTTGATCGCATTTATTACTAAATACACCTTTTATTGAAAAAAAAATCAGTATCAAGACTTATACCTTTCCATCGTAAATGTATTTTTTCTTTCTGAAATTTACAGTTGGAGAAAAAAACACCGCTTTTATCTTCCAAATTTCATAATTTAACCGGCTTATTAAGTAGATTACATACAGGATAATTAAAAACAAATCCCTCCTACAAGGAAACAAGAAAATATTTCAGATTAAAAAATTAAAGGTTAATTTATAAACTGGGCGTTTGATGTTAAAATATTTATTTTAGTCAGTTATTTATAAAATGGCGTCGACCTATGTTGGCGCTGAACCTGGCGTGGGATGTAATTTAAGTTCAAATTCGGCACCGACGTATGCTTAGCGCTCGTAGTAATTTTAGGTTCGCATAGATTAGGGTTGGTAGTATGTTAAATTAGGTAATTGTCTCGAATGTTGCCTAAACTCCGATTTTGACCAAATTTGGTATACAGGGGTTTTTGGGGCGCTGATTACAAATCTAAAATGAAAACATTTTGTTTTGAGCTACCATTATCAAAGTTGAAAATAAAACTAACCTAATTTACACTATTTCTCCTTTTTGTATACACTAGGGAATTTTTGAAGAGAAGCTTCGCAGTTTAATGAAAAAAAGTCGTGAAATAAACATAAAAATGATTTTCAAAAGATGTTAATAAAATACTGTGCGCCAATTTGTTGTAAAAATCATAAATTGTGTACAAAAAGAAGAAATAATAGCAAAAATAAGGTTAGTGTAATTTTTAAGTTTGATGATAAATATCCCGAAAACGAAACGTTTCCGAAAAAAAATCAGATTCTGTCAAAATCGGAGTTCAGGCAACTTTCTAGACAACTACCTTAAATTACAATCGATAATCTTACCTTACTTTTAAAGTATTTATTTGCTATTTTTTATTTTTATGTGTAGATTAACATATCAATTAAATAAATTTCAATAAACACAAAACCAAAAATTTAAACATTAATACAATTGAAAGTGACAGGTTTGACATTTAAGTTAAATGTTAGGTGGGGTTGATACCAAATATTATTGTATTAAAACCTATACGTCACTGACTTTTATAAATTTTAGTACCATAATAAAATACTCTATAAACGTTTAACAAACGGTGTTTTTTGGTTCGATTCAAATAATCGGCGAATCAGGTACGCTGTGAGAGAGACAGCAACGGCAATAACTGTTGCTTTCCTTTCTAATGCGATCACGTTTTCATCGCTTTACTTTATCCCTCCCGGTTAGTATATGTTCGAAGCTCTCATACGAACTACGAACAAGAAAATCGATAAACGAAGAGTTTGTACCACATAGGAACGGCTCAACTGCTGTGTTCACACATCGTCGTTGTGGTTGGGCCCAGTAGGATCTTTTGAAACATGCGCAAGAGTTGCTGGTTATCGGCAACTCTTTTGGCTAGCGTATGGAACGGGATCCGAAGCTAAGATGAACACAAGGCTTTAACTCAAGGTGTTAGCATACGGTGCTGATGAGTAAATGACATCCTGTGCCTTAAACAGGTGTCTCCAACGGTGCCTCTGAGATACAGGGTGACCTCTCAGAGTATCTAGCCTTATTGTGGTAATGCAGGGCTCTGCCGTGGTAGACTATCACTTCCCTAGCTTCAAACATAGGAAAAAAGTGACAAAGGTGCGCCGATAAATCCGTTTCGAAAGGTGCCACTCAAGGTCACAAGCCGACAAAGGTGCGCCGACCGAAACGGGTGAATCCGTGTCGTAAGGTGCCCCTGAAGTCACCGGCGCCTGGTTCACGGGGAAGGACTAATTCATTCCGAACAAACAGGTGCTTAGGAAGGGTTCCCTGAATCCAAACAGAAGGCGGACAGAACCGCTTTTCTAGGAAAAAGAGTTACCTGGCTTTAAACAGAAAGCGGATAGGACCATTTTCATAGGATAAGGCCGGAGATGCGGCCTCAGAAAGAACATCTGGTTCCTGTAACAAAAACCTGAGCTACCACGACACTAGACCAGGAGAGGAGGGCATGATGGATCTAATCGTCTGCTCGTCATACTCTCCGGGACACCAGAACACATCAGAACACATTGTGCTCGAGTAAGAGGAGATGTAAAAACTCTCCCCCAATCTGGTATCGGATTCATTAGAAGTCCGATCCTATTGGGAGAAATATAAAAAGGTGTAAGCCACAATAGACCGAGCGGTCGCAGTGGAGGGTGTAAAAAGTCCACTCACTTTAAACCTACCTACCTACGGGTGGCAACCCTACGTATTTCACATTAATATCACATTAATAATTCACGAAAATAGGACACTTGATCTCCACATGCAACATACATGAATAAAACAATATGACTTATATGACATATGTGAGGTGCATTCAAAAATGTGACCAACCTGTACTCAGAAGCTTAATACCTATGACCGAACTATGCTGTGTTTTATCATCAGTAAATCAAGTTGAAAAAAAAGATCCTTAAACCATGTTACTTAAAGAAATTTAAATATTCCCAAAAAAAAAAAAATAGTGTTGGAGAACGGATTTTCAAAATGTTATTTACTAAAGAATATATATCGTTTTGTTTTAGTTGCATTTCAATATAAATAACAAGATTCATAAGAAACTGAAAAAACTTAAAATTGTAGGTATGCCCTTTTGGAAAGACACTCCAAAATTAAAACTGTGTCATATAACGAGCGTACAAGAACTTCTATCTACAGATTTTGGTTCTAGACAAGTGCCATTACTATGGCAACAACAAAATAGAGATACTTTTTACTGACCAAGCATCTTTCAGGCAAAGAGGTATTGCAAATTTTTACACTAATGATACATGAACATTACGAATTACGAGGTAAGAAGAGCAGTCGCCTGGCTACCAAGGTTCCCAGACATCAATCCGTTTGATTTTTATTTCTGAAGACACAAAAAACTGTCTACAAAACGAAATAAATACGAGGGGGGAATTATTGCAAATGATACAGGAGTTGTTTGAAACAATAAGACAAAACCGCACTATAAGGGCGTAAACACACAAAAAGGTTGTATTTTTAGTTACTTAATATAAAAAAGTCAGTGACGTACATTTTTTTCACAATTATTTTCGATAAGATGTCCGCTGAAGCGCTACTTAACTTAAAAATTATATTTTACTTTGGGCTAAACTAGGCCCTAATTTATAGAAATAACACTGATAAATTTCAAAAAAAATCGGCTACAGGTTATTTAAAATGATTACAAGAAATATTTTTTTTTTAAATTTAACATTCTGTATCTTGGAAACCATGCATTTTCCGACCCATATTTATATAAATGTTTTTTTTTAAATATTTTTCAATAAGGAATCACCTCTGAATTTTTTCAAACACCCTGTATAAATCCTATTTTTTCAAATAGCTAATAATAAAAAGTAATACACATATTTTTTCTCAAAGAGGTGTCCAACAAGGAGATCCTCTTGGACCAGCTCTTTTTAGTTTAGCAATTCATCCACTTATTTTATCATTAAATACAGAAATAAATCTTTGGTATCTAGATGATTTAAGCTGGAAACCCAAAATCGGTTTTAGATAATTTTCATAAAATAATCAGAGAAAGTAAAGTTTTGGGTTTAAATTTAAATTTTGATGAGTGTGAATTAAATGTTTTATCTAAAGATCATTCTAATATACTATCAATTTTTTTTTAGTGTTGTTCTTAATCTGTCAGTAATTCCCATTTCAAATTTTAATTTATTAGGAAGTGCTTTTTCGTCAAATGAAATTGAATACTCAATTAATAAAAAGACAGAATTTTTAAAATCTCTTAGCACCAAATTAAAATTTTTAGACTCACATATTTCCTATTATTTACTAAAATATTCCTTTGCCATACCTCGAATGTCTTATTTGTTAAGATGTTCACCTTGTTGGAAATCTCCAGAATTACTTTGTAACTTTAATAATGTATTACAAAGTTTGGTTCAAGACATAACAAATGTGATATTAAATTAAATTCTTCACTCTTCCAGTAAAATTTGGAGGTCTTGGATAAGAGATACATCCACCCTGTCTATTTCTGCCTTTTAGGTTCAATCAATGACTGTCAGGTTTACTTTCCAAAATTTTACCTTCCTATATTCTTGCGACAGTAGATAATGATTTCAGCAATTGTTTTGTAAATGGTTATTTGTTTGCAATCTTCAAAATCAACCACAAGAATTACCAAAGAAACAGAAAGATTTTGACTTTTAATTTGCCAAGCTCGTCCCAAATATATTACAAACATGTGCCAGACAAGTGAAGATAAGTGTCTACTTGCTCTTCAGGCCCCTGAAAGTAATGCTTGGATTAACGCACTTCCATCTTCGTCCTTGGGAAATTTGTTAGATAACAAAACATTCCATTTCCATCTCTCAGACTTGGTCTGCCTGTGTGGAGAGCACACCTGCGTTTGCGGCGAAAATGCTGATATTTATGGCCTACATGGGTTAAGCTGCAAAAAAGCGCAGGGCGTTCTTCTAGACACAGTCAGATAAATGACATTATCAAGAGAGCTCTGATTTTAGCTGAAAATCCTTCTGTGTTAGAGCCTCTTGGAGTTTGCAGAAGCGATGGAAAACGGGTAGATGGAATGACCTTAATTCCCTGGAAATATGGAAAACAATTACTTTGGGACGCTACTTGCAGCCATACACTTGCAAAATCCTATCTGGACAAAACTTCTAATTTTGTAGGTGCGAGAATAAAAAGAAAATATAAAGAGCTTGAAGAACGCTTTATCTTCATTCCTTTTGCTGTTGAAACTTTTTGTCCTTTGGGTGATGAGGCTAAGGGTCGTCGTCGAAGTTTCATTATCCAAAAAATTGGTTTAGCTGTGCAACGGGGTAATGCAGCATCGGTACTAGGTACAATCCAGGGAGACCTAGGACTTGATGAAGTTTATAATTTTTAAATATAGATTTAGTTATTTATTTAATTTTAGAAACTTCTTATTTGGTATTTATAACATTATATATTTTAAAAGTAATAAATTGGTGCGTATAAATTTTACCATTCCTTTGCCAATGTTTTTTGTGGTTTTGGGACTCTATTACGTAAAAAAGAATATTAAAGCTATTTAAAAAACAAGGGTATTAATAAGGTCATTTAAAGCGCGAGCCTAGCGAGCTCAACATAGGTTAAGATCATAAATCGCCACTTAATGCACGAGTAAGTTACCATATGTTTTTGTCCATCGTTTAATTATTTAATTGTGAAAATTATAATTTTAGGAAACAAACTTGACAGGTGTTTTAATAACGTTTATTCAAGATTTACACAAACACTAAATGTCTGTTTTGAGTATTTTTACTTGCCTATACTATATCCGTTGATGAATTGAAAATCATGGATTAATACGGGCTATTAATAAATAATTTTGTATACGTTATAATACTTATAAATTAATTTTCATCAAAAAAACTTTATGCATTTATTGTTATCTAACGGACAAATAAAAAATCTGATAGACTTAATTCTTAATTTAAATTACAATAAAATTAAATTTTATTATTAGGTCGCGATGGAAGCACTGGCTTGTTAATCACTAAAGGTAAATGTGGCAACAACGGCTTCTACCCTCATAACCGGCTTACAGTTTAAAAACCATGGAAAAATTTAAAGGATTTATGAAAGGCATCGTCTATTGGTGGTTATGGTTTAGCTCGATTTCTGGAGGTAAGGCATTTTATTACAATAGTATTTGCAGTTTATATTTCATTTAACTACGCTCAGTTCAAGAACATTAAAATCTGTGGCAAATTATTATTTTAATGGGCAACATAATCAAGGAGAGGAAAAATTTAACAAATGTCACATAACAACTTAAGATATTCATAATTTTTACAGGAATAGCCAACGACTTTATTTTTGACATGCCCCAGATAACTAAACAACAAAAAAAAAACAGATATTGATAGATTAAATCTAGAGTATGTGAAACTATTAAGAAATCTATGTTCTACTCGCTTTTTTATCAGTATGTCCAAGAAGGTGTTTATCCAAGGGTTTCGAAAAAAGCTCTAGTCATATCAGTGTATAAAGAAGGGGATAAGTAACTTGTCACATTATAGAGCAATTTCTTTGCAGCCTGTTATACCAAAATTTTTTAAGAAAATCATGGCAGTGTAGATATTGGAACAGTTTAAGACCCATGTTTGGCTTTAGACTGGAAAATAGCACTTTCCGAGGGGCCCTGTACTTTCTGGAGGATATACGCGATTTTTTTTTGATGCCCTGTTTTGCGACCTAAGCAAGGCTTTTGATTGTGTCGCACGCTTTTTTCTGTTGAAAAAATTAAAACTTTAGCGAAGCTGGGAAAAGGTTTTTGGATAGACATAGGGTCAATTTTTGACTGCGTACAAAGGGAACAATTACTAATTATAGCCAGTCCTTATTGTGACCATTAAAATCATCAAGAACAATAACTTTAGCCATGGAAAACTGGAAAATGGTGTCAATCTTAAAAGGAAGTCTAACGGGAACTGTCAGATGGGATATGAATATACAGCAAATGCATTTGCTGAAAAACGTTTAAGCCAAAAAATATCAGGCCCAATTGATTCGAGAATAGAAGCTTTAACACAGGCCAGATCTTTACGGTTTTCGCACATACGCCGTCATGGGGACGAAAAGATGACATTTTGATAACTTGGAAAAGATTGTGGTTGGTTGAAATTTTAAAGCTGATTTGAGTTTCGGTTGGAAAACGCATGTGCGGTTATGATGATTAAAAGAAATAGTGAATGAAGTTTGGACTGGAGTTAAGCCCACACTAATTTTCAAAAGATATTAAACATTTCGATGGTGGAATTCCCTGAACACCTCTTATCCAGAGCGACAGGGAAGGTATTTTACTTCCAGAATACTTTACTCTCGGATGTGGCATCATTATGTTCTTATCATTTTTTGGATGGGGAAGAAGGAAAACCGAAAAAAGGAAGAAAGAAAACTTACTCACCCATCCAGAAGTTAAAACGTTCCTTAAGAATTTACGAGTCCTTTAAAGGACTAACGGGATAAAATCGCGTCAGGCGACAAAAAGATCCTCTACCACAAAGAAACACAAAAGTGTTTTAACACATGAATTTCTACTTTCAACGAGTAATATTTTTGTTAGGTTTTATTAAAGAATGCGATCTCTTTTGGGGTCTGCTTTCTCTATTTAAGTTATGACTAAGTGGTAAGCGCTAAATTTTGTTAAGTGCTTTGTAAATATCCGACATAAAAGACTAAAATTTTATTTGTTTTTTTCTATGATTTTTAGGGCACATATTTCTTGTGCCTTTATTACCACTTCCGATTGTCGCACCAAAGCTCTACCGAAAATTAGTGGATTTTGTCGTTACGTTTTGGCAATTTTATATTACCGTAAGTATTAGTGATTTGTTTGACTATATAGATAGTAAGATATCAAAATAAAGGCCATGTTAACAAGTTTATAACCAATGTAAAGTCGAGGCTATAAAGAACAGCTAAGGTATTCATGTTTTGGGTCATATATTGTAAAAAATAATGCAGGAACATTATAAAGCTAAAAAAAGCACTTAACAAAATGACTTGAAGTCCAAAGTTCTTAGTTATACATGCTATTAAAGCCCAAAGTGTTTTAAATTTTTGAAAGACTGTGTATTATCCTTTACTTTAAAAGACCTAAACTTTTAGGCTCAAAGTACTATATTAAAAACCTCGAATCTAGCCTAAGACTTTTTTGATGATATAAAACATAAGAAAAATTTGTATTATTACACCATAGTCTTGGGTTTCTAATAAACCTCTACTCTTTTAAGAAAAATACCTACTTAACACAAACGGGGAATTTCACGACACTATTATTATTAACTCCCCGGGTTTATTATTTCTTTCCGGGTTCTTTAAATGGTTTTATTGTTTTTCCCTTTTTTAAGGGTTTGGGTTTTATTTTGAATTAAAAGCAATGGTTAAATTTTCCCTATTTAAAAAATTTCGCTTCTTGTTTCATGTTTAAAGAAATAACATAAAATTTTGTTAAAACATATGCGCAAAATACCCCTCTATATTTAGGGCATCGAAAAAAAAAAAAAACGAGTAACCAACAATCATCAAAAAAACTGCTTACCATCTCAACCAAAAAGTTTTTGTAGTGTCTTTTTTGGTTTCAACCTTGGAAAAGGCCTCACAAACTAAGTCACCTAAACCCTGAGGCCCTGATGCCGATGGGCATTTTTCCAGCACCCTGGTGAGCCAAACATTAAATATCGTTAGACTTTGATTCCCACCTTCACAAAAACCGGTCACTACAAACTTGGTAATTTTTTTTTCTCCAATTTTTATTTTTTTAAAAAAATAACTATTTTTTCCTTTTTT
>JAHBCN010025882.1:0-11034 GCA_019359885.1 Listronotus oregonensis | reverse complement strand
GAAAGTTTTGTGAAGTTTTATAGTTCGGCTCGGATATTTTGGAAGTAAGAGAAGGTTTGTTAGAAAATTTGAGAAAATTTACCTAATTTTAAAATTTTTCGCAACTGGAAATTGTATGATCCAAGTTTTATTGGTACCAGTTGCGTTTAAAAGGAATATTTTTTGATAGATAAACACAAATTGGTCAATATATATTCAAAATGTGTTTTACAAAAGGTTGAAACCTTTAAAATAAGTAAAATATTATGTGTTTAGTATACTATGTGTAACAAATTGTAGGCATAATTTGCTGCTATTATTTGATGTGCATAAAGATTATGATAAAATTTAAGTGTTACATGTCTTAAGTGTGCAAACCTTCGAATTATTATTTATATTTAATGCAAAAGTTAAGGAAATACCCCAATATGAAAATTTTATTTAAAAAAATTGAGGGTTGCTACTACCAATACAGGGTCTCTGATTATATTTACGTGGCTTCTGGAGCCTTTATTTTTAAAGACAGAGAATAATGTTTTATATAAAAATTGTAGGTTTTTTTATATTATCTTTTAGAAATTATCAGAAAAAAAATATCGCAATAAAAAAATGAAAAAATATAGGCAACCTTAACTTTTTTAAATGGAACACCCTGTATATTATGCGCTACAATAAAATATCTTTTTTTTCTGATTTAAAATATATTTACATTGATGATATTTGGATGAACCATTTTTGAGATATTTAAGCTTAAAATATGAATAAATTGAAAAAAAAATCATATTAGTTTCAAGAAAGCTATGAAAACAATAAAATTGTTTTAATAAGTTTGACGTATTAGTGTTGTAAAAAGTTGAAATATATCATTTTAACTATTAAAAGTAGTTTGTATTGCTTTTTTGTCGATGGGCTATTCAGAAAAACAAAAAATCACTATTATGCGTTTTTTTTATGGTAACAATAATAATGTGACGACAGTGCATAGGGAATATTACTTATCATATCCTTAACAACGGGTACCACCTATAGATACCATTAAATACATAGTAAGAAAGTTTATTGAACGAAAAAGCTTTAAAATGAAGAAAAGGACTGCAGCACAAAATGAAAACAAAGTTTTGGATATCCTCGTTTTTTTAGGATAATTATTATAGCTTTTCTATTGGACTAGCACTAACTACTTTTAATAATTTTAAAAAATCCTAAAATATCAATCTCGGATGCGGCATCTGAACTTAATAAAGCAGATTATAAAATTTATGTAACCTTAAAATTTTACCAATTTTACCCTTATAAATTTTTGTCCGTTCAGAATATGCAGGACCGACCTAAGTATGCATTGGAAATAGCTATGTTTATGCAGCAAAATCCAAAGTTTTCAAATAAAATTCTATTCACCGACAAGTCTTCTTTTACTTTAGCAGGAATATTTAATCACAAAAATAAACATTATTGGTTCAGAGAAAACCCTCACCAAATTCAGCAATAGTTATTTTTCCATGGCTTTCTTGATATTAATATGAAACTTTTTTGTAATTTATTAATAATTTAACCTAAAATATCTCGGTTCATCCAAATATTATTAATGTATTATATATATATATATATATATATATATATATATATATATATATATATATATATATATATATATATAATAATATATATATATATATATATATATATATATATATATATATATATATATATATATATATATATATATATATATATATATAAAATATCAAATAAAAAAAATTTCTTTTAGCTCATAATATACAGGGTGTTTCATTTAAAATAGTTAAAGTTGCTCATACTTTTTCATTTTTTTAATGCGATATTTTTTTACTCATAATTATAAAAGATAACATGGAATAAATAATACAATTTTTTTATTAAAGATTTTTTTCTTTCTTTAAAAATAAAGGCCTCAGAAGCCACGTAAATATAATCAAAGACCCTGTACACGGTCATTCAATAAGGACTATCACTGTCAGTAAAAAGTTACAAAACTAACGCAAAATATATTATAATACCTTAACTTTTGCAATAAACTTGCAATTTTTGATGTCGTGTTATCATATTGCTGACGCTACTCGACGTTTCGATTCATTTGCGATCCCCGCCTTACTATAAAACTTTGTAGATGCCAATTTATATTTTTCTAACGCTCACTTGTTTTATCTACTTGACACAAAGCTATATATGTAATTAGATCGGTTGTAATAATAAAAATTAAATATAGGTGATCTAGAAAAATTACGATTAACATAGATAAATTTTATATATTTTGAAGTGAAAGAGAAGTGATGACAAAGAAATTATGTGTGAGTTTTAAAGGATAGTTGCTAGATTGTCAGCGAGAAGTAGAGTCAAATATTTTTATTGTAAGTAGAGCTGGGCACAGTTATCGATATTTCAAAATATCGATAATCGATTATATCGATATATATCCAATATCGATACTTAATCAAACATTTTTATATTGCACATCATATTACTAAATGTATTTTACAAATGATGCAGTCTAGCAAATAGACTTTAAAAAAGAGAATAATAAGGACTGAAACTATAGAAAATAAATTTGTGTGTAAGCTTTTTGTATCGCTAAGAATGTAACATGCCTCTAGGGCTAAAAAAACCAAGCGAAACGAAATAGAAAACAATCAGTGGAGCTTGAAGCTTTTGATAAATGAACTGTGTATGTTTGTTCTGTCAATTCTAGGTAAAATACAATATAGATGTTATGTCACAAATAACCGGTGTAAAAGGTAAAAATGTCAACGGCAGAGTTGAATATGTATGTGGTTTTATCAGCTACATCGGTATTTGCCTTTTATGAAATGAAATTTATTGTTTTTATATGACTTACGGTTACGAAATATATAAAAGAATACGTTTTTGAGAATCGTAATTTTACTGTTTTAAATTCACTGTAATTTTTTTATTTTTATATTCTGTGTTTATTAGAAAGAAACTACAACTTTAAAGGGGTTTTTTGTTTAATAGGTTTAATTGACCCTAAAATAAAAAAAAAACCGCGGGAGCTACCATTTAACCAAAGATAATGTCGATTTGTTGTTCTTAGCATACGCACGTACTATAAAAAAATCAAATAAAATTACAAATTGCGGACATTTTTGCCCAACAAGAAATAATGCATTATGAAGAGCAGTCCTTACAGCAGTTACAGCAACAAGTATGGAAATTGTACTTGGCTGTGTCCAGACCTTGTACTTCCAACAGTTACATACTCATTCAAATTGTATGTCAGTTTTCCACTTACTTCTTCAAAAGCCGATGACGAAAACCATCAAACTAAGGAAAATTTAGCCGCTAATTATGAAAAACTTTTTAATCCTTATAAACCATTATTTCTTTTAAACAAAAATATACAACTACCTTTAAAGTAATGGCTAGTCTTTTTTTTGTGCTGAAATAGGTTCCCGTAAAATGGTATATTGTTTTTCGATGTCTTCTTTTATTAGGTATAATATATCATCAAAACAATGAATGCCCATTCTGAAAAATTTATAAAAATGCTTTTCATCCAGTCGCAGTTGAGGCATTAGTGTATGAAAATTGGTACATGTCTTCCATGCACTTTCTTATTTACATAAATTTTTATTTTCTCCATTGGCGTCCGTAGGGGTTTTGCATTAAATATTTTTGAAGAAAAAAATATTACACCATAACTTTTCCTTAAAATAAAAATCACTTTTAAATACCTAATTTATTTTTGGGCAAATTTAATTTCCTAATTTTTCTTTGTCCGACGCATGGTTTTTGCTTAAAAAATAAAAATCGTTTTACTTCAGGATTAATTCCTCATTTCAATTACATTTTTGTTTATATCTGCTGTATTATTTATCCCATCAAAAGTATTTGTATAACTTTTTATATAAACAACTTAAAAAGCTGTATATTTTGTTTTTTTTTATTTTTTTGTCTTTTACAGTTTTTGAGATATTAACGTTTAAAAGAAAAACGTTAATATCTCAAAAACTAAAAGAAATACAAAAAATTTTATGAAACAAAAGTACAGCTGTGTAAATTGTCACAAAACATTAAACAAAAATGTGAATTAATAGAGAAATTAAGCCTGCGTCGGACAAAAAAAAACCAGGAAATATTTTTTTTTAAATAAATGACTATTTTAAAAATATTTTTATTTCAGGAGAAAGCAGTGGCGTAGTATTTTTTTTAAATATTTAATTCAAAACTCGTACGGACGCCCCTGGTAGAGAAAATAAAAATTTTTGATTATCAAAAATTGCACCTTAATGCAAGGAATACATGTACCAAATTTTATATAGATGTCTACAGTATTATCTCAGTTAATATTAAAAAACTTTTTTTTAAACTTTACCTGTATTTTAAAAGTTAATTTTTAGCTAAACCCACAGGAAAAAAGACACAGGATAAAGTTAAAAAATATAAATAAAACAAAAAAATAATAATATTTATACTTTTGATGGTAACATTTTAATATAAAATTTAATTTTAAACAACTTTTCTCATTATGTATATGTACAAAAAGTCCATAGAATTTGAGTCAAAATTAGAAAACTTAAAAGTAAAGACATTCATTGATATCTTAAAAACACACCTTTTTAAATGGTAGCAATTTGCTGTTTTTTCATATGTTAGGGCCAATTTCTTTTTTGATATAGTGAGTACCATATTCCATTTTATTATGGGCTTCACAGATATGGTTTTTCAGAAACGTAGAAAATTTACAAATCCATAAGACTATGGTTTAAAACTGTGACAAACATCTATATACCTACTATAAAAACATAAAATTATTGCATGGGCGTGCAATGAGTGCATTTGACTTAGTATAAATCCAGCAGAACCTTTTTTTAAAATTTATACTAAGTCACAGACAATCATATATACGAACTTAATAAAAAAATCTTATGTTAGGTTAGGAATCCATGCATCTTTGCAACGCGCATGCCTATAGTAAGCTTCTGAAGCAAATTACTTTTAAAAAGTACTATTAATGTTAGCAAATTAGTGACCTTGTATTCTACACTTTACACGAAAACATATCATGAAGAGGATTTTTATCCGAGTCCTTGCAACATTTCACATATCAGAAATTAAAGTCAGGTGATAAAATATATCCTTTTACATATTCTTAATTATATTGAGCCAAAATGTAAATAGTGTTTTTTGTTAAGTATATATTGTAAAGTTTATACCTATCCTGTAAGTTAAAGCACAGTAAGAGTAAAAACTGGTAGAAAATCTATAGATGTTAAGTCTGGATGGTATAGTGGCAACCGAAGTATTGATAAGTAGAAGTTTTGGTTAGTTGTGGTTGGTTTAAATTTTAAAAGAGTGGGTGTGTCTCTTGTCGTAGGCCGGTCGAAGCATTCCCTTTTCTTGGTGGGTCGGTAGAAAGGGAATCAGCCGCTACACGTTTTTTGTTTGTCTTTATTTCGCTTAAGTCTTTGCCTATTAAATTGACATCTCCTTTTATCGCACTGAAAATCTCAGCACCTAAGAAATTTGTTTTCCAGACGTGTATACCGGAAGCCTTCCATTTTCTTCACAAGTGTCATGAAATTTTGAAATTTTAGTGGAATGTATGGTTGGACAACGTGCTTTTTAATGTTTATACACTAAGCTGGTATTTCCGGTTTAACCGGTAGTACTACCGACTTCGCTATTTAAAATTAAATGTCTATAATATATAAAAAACTAGATCCCACAACAAATTTTACAAAAATACATATGTCACATGCTATGCCTATCTTGATTAGTTTTCGATAAAATGGCGTTCGAAAATATCATAATAACCGCCATTTTTTTTCGTTTTGTTAAAAGAGAAATAAAGATGGAAAAAATAATGCAATTTCCCAAACCTACCTAACCTTTTTTTCTTAATGCCATATACATATGTGCCGTTATATGTTCGGGATAATGAAAGTTGGTTTAATAACTAAAATGATTTTCTACTGGTTGTTATTCCTATACTATAAAGTATATCTATTAATAGACGTTAGCTTGAGACTGTATATTTACTTTAGATGACAATACTTTTCAAGTATTGCTGTATACACAATAGCTAGAGATACTAGATGTAATGGCTGACGATATTTAAAAGTTGTTTGGGTTTTTTAAAAATTCAAACCCATGATTACCGATAATTTTCCCGCTATAAAAATAAAAACACAATTTTTTTCGGGTGTTTTCTAAAAGGGCATTGAGTTATAAAGAACCTTTAAAATAAAAAACAAGCAGGTATATAATTTAAAATAATTTTTATAACCTATTTTTACAACGAATTTCTTAGTGTAAGATCCAAATTATGGACGAATTGATAAAAATTATTTTTTAACAAATATATTATATAAACAAAAGAATTGCGAATGGGTTGCCTTAAAAATAATGGTCACAACTATGATTAATTAAAAAATATATTTGAAAAAGTTTAAATACCTTTTGTATAATGTAAATTCTTATTTTTTATTTTACACGACAATACTAAATCAGCACAGGCCGCGATAAGAACGACATCTGACGGCTGCGTAAAATTATGCTTGAAAGCCGTGGGGGATGTGTAAGATTATTAATAAAATGTTTTTATTTTTCGTAAATAAATATACAGGGTGTCTGGAAACAACATCAAAAAACTTAAGGTAGTGATTTTACATAGGAAAAAAATGCTAGTAAGTTATGTGAGGAAATGCCGAAATCTCCATCATTACCAAGATACAGGGATGTAAAATATAATTTTTTGTTTAATTTTTTTGGCATATTTATTTTAATTTTTTAATCGATTAGGTTGATATTTTATGTAAGAAGCAAGTTTGGTTAACTTTACAATTCTAAGAACAAATTGGTTATTTTTTATTCCGCTAGAGGGCACATTACCTGAAACATAACATTAATTTTCCTTTATAACTTTTCTATTTCAACAGATATCTTTAAACAAAGTACGAAATGTTTAGAGGTAATAATAAACTTAAAAAATAATGTTCTCCTGATTTATGTCGAAAATTATTACCGTTCAGCCAGAAAATCGACTTCAAAGTTTGTATGCGTTTGAAATCAGTTACATTCGTAATTTAACTTTACCCGCAATCAAAGCCTGGCTTGAAATTAACATTATCAAGGGTTTGTTGTTATACCAAATATCAACTTAATCGGTTAAAGAATAAAGTTAATATGCCAAAAAAATTAAACAAAACATGATATTTTACATCCCTGTATCTTGGTAATGGTGGAGATATCATTTTCTCACATAACTTACTAGCAGTTTTTTTCAATGTAGAAACACTACCTTAAGTTTCCTGATGTTGTTTCCGGACACCCTGCATATAGACCTGGTCAGCACTGTAAATGACTGTTGGATAACATTACAAATGTTAGAATAACTTCTGGTTCAATCTCCTAGGTGAAAATCGGCAGAATTGAAGGAAAGGTAATGCAATTTTGAGGTTATGTCAGAGGGGCGTCATAACTCAAAAACTAGCGAGCCCGATGAGTTAAAATTCAACTGACAAATTTACGAGTCTAGGCCTTTTCCAATATACTCACCACTAATATATACTTTACTTACTTGAAGTCATTTCTGCAGACAGTCCTTGAATACTTAGTCATATAAAAAAACCTTTTTTTTAAACTATCCCATCCAATCCATGGCTCTACAACCCGGGTTGGCCTTGGCCGCCTCAACAATTTTCCTTCATTCTCTCTGATCCTGTGTGGCTTCTCCCCAATTAAGCATCCCCATGGTTTGAAGGTCCTTGCGGATATTATCCCGCCATCGAAGCTTTGGGCGACCGAGTGGTCTTTTGTTGTTAGAGGTTTCTTCCCGGACCATCTTAATTAGCTTTGAATCATTACTCCCCTGGACATGTCCCAGCCATCTTAATCTGTTTGACTTAATTTTTTGTACTATACTTGAACTATTATATAGTTCATATACCTCGTTGTTCGTGCGCATCCTATACCGCAACGTTTGTTGATCCCAGACTGCTCCAAATATTTTTCGTAGAATCTTTCTTTTAAAACGATTAAGTAGTAACGTGACTTGTGCGGTCATGGTCCATGTTTCGCTAGCATAAGTTATAACTGGTCTTATAATAGGTTTATAAATATTTATTTTTGTTTGTCTGGTCAGGATTTTTGATCGTAATAATTGCTGGGTGGCGTAGCTGGAGTTTATTCTCGTGTAACATTTTGTCGTATTTCATCTCGTCCTCTGTTTCGTGTCATATGCATATACTTTGTTTTTTCCTTGTTAACTTTTAATCCCTTTTTTTTCTTTTTCGAGTTTTATAAAGGCTTTCTTCACGCTAATTGTATTTCTTCCTACAACATCTAGATGATCTCCATACGCCAGAATCAGTCTGGGTCCGCTATTGCCGAAAACTAGAAAATCATTAAAAAACTATTATGCACCATTTTAATTTTTTATCCAATTGTTAACATTTAAATCAAGCATTATTTAATGAAAATTTGACCACAGCGAGCGCAGTAATCGATTCAGCTGTCCCCACCACTCCGCTCCCTACCAATACCACTATGTTTGTTCATGAATTTCATAAATAAAGATTTTGGAAATTTTTTAAATTTAAGATTAAAGAAGTTACTAAATTTTTTATCTATGAAAATAAAGACAAAACTGTAGTGGTATATCAGTATTGTCATGTAAAATCAAAAGATAGGAGTTGATATTATACAGAGAGTATCAAAAATTTTTCATTTTTTAAATTAATCATAGCCTTGGTCATAATTTTTTGGGCAACCCATTGGCAACACTTTTATTTACATATATTATTTCATTAAAAATAGTTTTTATACGGTTGGCAGATGGTTAAAGGTCGCCCCCAATTCTGATCCCCTACTATATGTATAAACAATTTGTTCAGGCCTAATATCCCATTTCAGAAAAATTCAAATAACTTTTAAATGGACTCAGCGTTACTATACTATTTAGAAACCTAGACCACTATTCTACATAAAAATATACACCAATGTTGCATATCTACAGGTAAAAAGGTTTACTTATTAAATGTACCACTTGATTTTCTTATTCTGTACTACTAGAAGACTTTTCAAAATTTATCCAAGACTTATGCAGTGACACAATACTTTTTGAATTTTAAATTACTACTAAAACAAAGAAAATGAGTGGTTTTTAAAATATTTATACCAATATTGTACTACTATTATAGTATACAACTATTTTTTGGATGGTATGTCTCACATGCTATCTTTTCACAAGGTGTCTTTCATAAAGATGGAGATTTGTAGCCATTTATAATATATATGTATATAAAAGTATGGATTTTATGGTAGGGATCCACATGGTTAAATAAAAAAGTGAAAGAGTGTCTATTTCAAAACTTTTCTCGTTAATACGAAATACAACCCTAAGGAAAACTCTATAGGTAAAATCTAAGCAAAACATTAATGTAAAAACATAACCAACCTCTAGTTTTCTTTACTTTCTTCAACAGTAATTAAAAAAGTTACCTTTGTGACTTTTTCCAATTTTTTAAATTTTAAAAGAAACTTAATTATTTAACACATCTGGATCCCCAGTAATTCTCAAGGGAGAAAAAAATTGTATTATAACATTTAATAGTATTTGCACTACAAGGTGTTTTATGTAAGACACCCTGTATATCACGCTTATATGGTCAATTGTATCGTACAATAAACTGTTTAGGACTGCTTTACATGTCTACCCTAACTTATCTTGCAAGTTCTTGTTAAGGATGCGCTTTATATCAGATTAAAAATCTGAAAATTAATGAACAGATACTGGTTTTTACATTAAAACTTTTGTAAAGAATTAAAAACCAAACAAAATGACTTTCTGTTCATACTTATTAGTGTATTTTTCGCAAAAAAAAAGTCGAATAAAAAGCTAAAATTGACAATTTTTTAAAAAAATTATAACTTGGAACCTTTTTCAGTTAAAAAGCTGATCTTTTAAAAAATAATTATTTATAACATGTTCTTTAAATGAGCAAAAAAGGGCCACTATCTAACGTGTGTATTTTTTTTAAATCGCAATTTAAATTCATATATTACAGTCATATTTTGGACGATTCAGTGTATTAACTGTTATTGTCCGATCTGAATATAGTAAATGGATTATGAGACTTCATATTTCGTTCTGCAACTTGTATATCTTCGATTTTCATATAAATTTGGCAAAAGTGTAAAAAACGGCTTCGCACATTGTGCGTCACGCGCAGAGTAGTGAGAGGTCAAAACAGGCTACTCCAGAGCGAGATCTCTCGTTTACCGTAATGTTTGAAGCTGTTTGTCACACTTTTTGCCAAATTTATGTGGAAATCGATGTATATAAGATGTAGAATAAAATATAAAATTTAATAATCCGTTCACTTCACTTAAATCGAACAATTACAGTAGTCGTTCTGGTTCCGGCGCTCGAAAAAAAGCCAATATTTTCTTACACAAAAACTACTATAGAGATAAATAAAAAGTTTATTGGGCTTAATAAATACACTCTTTAATTACACAAAAAACATTAGAACTTATTATTTTTTATTTTTTATATGAAAAAACAATGGATGAACGGAGCTTCTTCAAAAGTTGATTTTGACCTGGGCCCTAAAAATTTTTTTTTAGAATTTTTAAAAATAAATTTCCACAATTTTCAGATTTTAAACTAAAATAACTTTTTAAAAAATCATGAAACTGACAACATTTTTATTTTGTTTTTAATCTTGACTGATATTAAAGTCATACAAATTTAATAATTGTGGTCCATGACAGCTACAAAGAAAAATACGGGCCCTCAAACCACAAAAAGGTAAAAATAATTCTTAGAGACAACTTTGCATTGCATAAAAAAAATAGAAATGATCGAGTATTCCTATTTAGTCAAAAACGTCTTTAATTCATGCCCTTTTGAACGATCCGCAATACCCACAATTTGCTCTAAAACAGCAAAAGTTATTTTTCGACTTTATCAAGATGGGAATTTTTGTACAAAATTTTACCTTTGATAAAGTTGACAAATATCTCTTGCTATTTTTAAGCAAATTGTGGTTATTA
>JAHBCN010025881.1:0-10972 GCA_019359885.1 Listronotus oregonensis | reverse complement strand
CCCCCCACCTACCCAGGCACACTTTTTTTTAATTCCTTCTTTACAGGTGGTAACCCTAGCTGCTTGGGTTGGTGCCTTAAACTGTTTCGGGGGTTTTGGCTACTCCAATATTGGCCTAAAAATAACGTAAGACTATAAGAAGGCTGAAAAGCTATACTTTACCGCAGAGTCAAAACAATTTTATTCATAAAAATTGGTGTAGCACCTTTTTTCTTTAAGAAAAGAACAACATAATGTCGACTATGTAATAAAAAAATGTGGACGTGACAAGATATTTTAATCAAGTAAACCTTAATCCGCCCCTAAACAAGGAAAATATCTATAACTAAATAATGACACATCATAGTCCGCCATGTTAATTATAACGGCTTTAAATTAAATCTTAGCTGAAATAAACTAACAGTCAGATTACTGGTAAATGTTCAAAAGGCTGTCAAGCAAATTATGCTTGCAGGAAATTTGGTATTATATGATAATTTTTTTTGTAAAGGGTGTATAGTTTGTCCAAGCTAACATTTTTGTGTTGACTTACATGTTCAAAAACAAAAATTACTAGACTCAACGTCAAAATCAGCTGATTGGCGTATATCACCCAGTAATGGATTAAAGGCGTTTCAATTTTTGTATTAATTTTTTTTTTGTGTTTGGGTGTGTTATTTCGTGTTTTAAAGTAATTAGTGAGATTGGAGATTACTCAGCAGTGTTTTTTTTTTTTTTTTCGGACTATTTGACATTTTTAAAATATTTCATAATTTTTTTTATTTTGGACTAAGTATTTATTTTTATTGGTTTTAAGAAAAAACCACTAGAATAGATCTTTTTTTAGTGTATAAATCACAATGATTACTGTATTTCCAGTTTGGAAAAGCTTCGAAACCCACTTCAGAGCTGTGATGAGTCGGAGGTAAGAAAATATAACCTAATAAATATTTTTTGAAAAATGATGCTATCAGAATAGTGATCTTGCAAAAGATAAAATAACTTGTTTTAAGAGTATCATAATCTAAAAATACATCCTCAGATGTGACAAATATTTCAAGATTTAAATATATTTATGAATGTATTTTTTAGGATTGCATAGTGGCAGTTGCTGACAATATAAGAAGCAATATATGAAATTTATAAGTAACTTAGGCTTAATGGAAAAACCAAATGTGCAACGCATGAGAAGGAAATTTTTAAAAGGTTTTATGAAAAATGAAGATTTAGGAGAAAATAAAAATCTTTGGGTGTTTCTCGATGAAACCTGGATCTGGAACAGCTCTTTCCGCAGGTCTTGGCAGGATGACGATGTATATGTTAGTGGAAAGGTAAAACATTCTAATGACTAATTATACGCTAGAAAAGACATGTACTTTCCTACACTTAAGGAAAAATTGAAGGGCCCATTTTTTTTTTAATCACAGGGTAAAGCACTTTTACAATTCTCTAATAAAATTTTGTTTTGCCTTATAAATTATCACAGTTTTACAAAAAAGCTTCCTCTTGCACACCGACAAGCTGTAGAAGACGTATTTCTCTTTTAGGAATATTTTTACAGTTTCTGCTCCGAAGCATTAGCTGTCATAATTCCTTCTTTTGTATATCCCAATTTGAGCAAATTAAAAGTCTACTCAGATGCATCCCTTTATTGTCCACTTCACATTTCCCACTTTTTCCGCACCTTCATCTCTAGAGTTTTGAGACAACGAAATCATATTTAGCAATTTACATCTGACTTCACACTAGGGCACTCGTAGTATGTGAACACTTTTGACTTTAAGCATAAGGGGTATCCTGAAAAAATACACATATTATGACAGATTCGGTAGATACCTCAATTAGGGTATCTTTCATACATAGGACATATGATTAAACCTGTAGCTGTTAGACAACAGTAAACTACAGAACACACTTGCTGCATTCTTATGAAACATTAAAGTATTTTTTAATTAAAAAACTAATGAAATTTTTATATATTTTCCCTTTGATACATTATTCTACATGCTGGTTCAGAAAAAGGATTTGTTGATGGTGCCAGTAGAAGTTTTACATCGAAAACAAAAACAGGAGATTACCATGGCGAGATGAAAGCTGAAAATTTTGAGAAGTGGGTTAGAGATGATCTACTACCTAATTTGAAAAGGCCTTCATTAGTCATTTTAGGTAATGCCAGCTACCATAGTAGGTTGTTAGAAAACTGGCCATATAGTGGCGGGAAGAAAAAAAATATGGTTAAATGGTTAAAAAACCGAAATATTCCTTTTGCAAAATCGGCGACAAAATAGATTTTGTGGTGCTTGATTCAGCGTCTAGACTAGTATCTGCTGCGTGCAGATTGCATACATTTTTCTTTCGTCATTACATATGTTTACTTTTTTCATAAAAACCCCTGGTGGACACTGCCACTTCTAAAGCCTTAAACACGACCTTCCAACGTTTTTGATAAATTTATTTTATAAAATATAAGCATCTTATTGTGTTAATGATACTCTGAATCAATAAATGATTATTACTGTTTTGTTTTATTTATTTTATTATTTAATATAGGAAGCAGCTAATGAAGTTATATCAGATGAAATAAATCGACTTATCTTTAGGCATCTTTAAAAATTGTAAATTTGCATAAAAAGGGATATCAAACCACCCCTTATAGTGAGATATTTTATCAGGATATTTCAATTCAACTCTATAAGTTTGCCTGCAAATATAACAAAACATAACAGGTCTGTTTGATATTCAGAAATAGTGTACACTATTTTACTTTTTTTACGTACCTAAGCGCTCTAATTGAAGGTGTATTTAAGGACTAAGTGTGTACAAAAAGTGTAAAATAATGTAAACTATTTTAGATAACAAACACTTAATAAATAACTATTAATAATCTGCACTAGATAGGCGAAAATGATAATTTTTAATAAAATATTATCTTCAAACATCAAGCTTTCACAATTTATGCAAATATATAAACAGCAAGAAAAAAAATACTGATGAATTAAGTTATTGTAATCAAACAACAATTTATTTAAGATATTAAAATTAAAAACTCTCTTCCCTTAGTACGGTCCTGACTAAAATTCTTATATCAGCCAACTTAAATCTGAAAAACAAAATTTACTAATATGTAGGAATATTCGCATTGCCAACCTAAAAATGTTAGCTTGGACAAACTATACTAAAGTAAACTGCAAAAATGTAAGCGATCTTGAAATAACTGAGAAGGACATAAAAAAAATACCACTATGAACTAGATATTGCTCTTAATTCTCCATTCCACTAGGAACACAGAGTTCTGTATTTCAAACAGAAGTATATGCTTTACTGCACTGTGCAAGAGAAAATAACAGGAGGGCTTACAAAAATAAGCGGATCTGCATAATAACAGATAGCCAAGCGTCACTAGGGGCACTAGTAAACCCCAAGGTGACGTCCAAGCTGTACATGGGAATGCCAAAAAGAACTGGAGATCCTGGGAGAACGCAACAGAGTAACTCTCCTGTGGGTACCAGGACATTCGGGAATAGAAGGCAACGAAAAAGCGGATAAGCTAGCGAGACATGGATCATCCACACCATACTTTGGACCAGAACCTGCCCTTGGAGTGACCAAAACCACAGCACGAGGGCAAACAAGGGAATAGATCCGAAACAAACACAAGAAATACTGGGAGAACCTCAGTAGAATAAGACATGGAAAGGGCTTCAGAAGGGGCCCATCCAAAAGAACGAAGGAAGAACTACTCAGACAAAGTAGGAAAAGACTTCGCATAACAGTAGGGTTGCTAACAGGGCACGATAACCTAAGAGGACACCTACACAAGATAGGTTTATACAATGGGGACCCAAGTTGCAGAATGTGCGACGAGGGGGAAGAAACAGCCTACCACATACTGTGTGAATGTGAAGAGTTAAATCACACAAGACAGGCATTATTTGGGCAACCAAAAATGAGCCCACAGGAATATATCAACCAACCAGTCTCGGGGTTATACAGACTTGTAGAAGGAACAAGACTAATGGGAGGATTGGTATAAAAGACAATGGGAGATTAGGCACAAAAAGCCCAAGAGGCTGCGCTGCCTCCGGTAGTGAAAGACGGCTCCCAGGAAGAAGAAGAAGAAAAAGATATTGCTCTTGATGTCCAATGGTTTTTAAGTAGTTTTAATAGACTTTTAAAATCTTTATTAAGCATTACCCGTTTGTTTTTATTAATATATAACCGCAATAATTATTTACGATAAAGCACGACCGATTTAACAAAAATCTAAAACTTTTTACATTATATTATTAAGCTATGTTTTATTATTAAAATAACGCCATGAAACATTTTTTTAAATAAAAATAAGATAAAAATAATCCGATATTAAAGAAAACTCGGCAAAAATTGATTAAAGGTTTTAAGATTCAAAAAATCATATCTCATATATTAATCATGTCAAATTTTAATGGAAATACTTTTAGCTGCGCTCATTTTAAAGGTTTTAAGGTCAGCTTTTTTTATCTGTATACATTTACCTACCTTGCATTTATTTTGCAACAAAAAGGTATTTTTAATCTTAGGAGGTATCATTTCAATAAAAATTTTATTCTCTACAAAAATACTGCCTACAAACTTTTCCTAAAAATGCCTAGATTCCGAGAAAATTTAAAACGTTGTAATTTTTTCATATTTAGGCACCCAAGAACCATAATCAATCATACAATTGCTCTTACGAATTTGTTCCTTATTACCCCTTATTTTTTCTTATAGTCAATAGGCTAAAAGTTAAAAAATAAAATCTATATTTGTTTTAATAACCATAACTGTCTTTAAAGAAATATTGCGCCAGTAGAGCTGTAACAAGTTTGGACCAAGGAGCACAGAATGGCTCTTGATGGCAAAATGCATTGCGTCGACGATAAGATGAACAATCCGCAAGATACATCTTAACAGCAAGGCAATGAACTGCTACGGCTCAGTAGATAAGATTTATGGGACGGGCGAAATGTTGCATGCTAAATCTCAGAAGTACCGGTTACTTCCTTTAATTGTCTTAAAGGAGTATATTACATCTAAAGTAATACTCTCTTAGGTTTTTTTACGCAGTTAAAAATGAGAATAACTAAAGGTTACAATTGAAAATATTTCGTCTATTATATTTACTGGCCTACGAATTAGAGAGCTGGCAGTCAATTTTAGCACTACTTTTTACAGGGTTAATATTCCACGTTTTTGCTAGATTTAATCCATTTTAAAGTGAAAAAAAAATTAACATATACTGGTATATACATACACTGGCACCTGTTACAACTTTGAATTTCATAATAAATCAAGAGTGCTTGGTTTTGTTAAAAGAAATATCAAGGATTTTAAAAACATTTTTACTATAAGGACTCTCTATGTTTCTCTGGTCAGGCCACATTTGGAGTATTGCACTGCTGTTTGGTCGCCTTTCTATCAAACACATATCGACAAGATTGAGTCAATTCAGAAAAAATTTCTTAGGTATGTTGCATATAAAAGTGGCATCCCATCTACAGAGATTGATTTTACCGCTCTACAAAGCAATTTAAATATTGACAGTTTTGCCTCAAGAAGCAGGAAAACTGATATCATGACTGCCCACAGAGTTCTTCATGGTTTGGTTGATTGCCCACAAATTCTGTCTCAACTGAACTTCCATATTCCCAGAAGATCCCTCAGAGTCAAAAGAATATTCAATATTCAAACCCATAGAACAAATTATGGAAAGAATAGGGTGATTGATAGAATCATGAGAATTTCAAATGAGCTAAATATAGATCTGTTTCATGTATCTGAGAGCTCCCTTAGAAACCATCTTAGGCATCATTATTGTTTTATTAATTTTTAACTTTCCTAATGCAACTGATTGTGATAATTTATTATTATGTGATCATAATATGTACAATCTAGTTTTATATTTCTTTTTTACCTTTGTAAAGATTGGGCAATGCCCGTGAAATAAATACATAACAGCACTTAAACAGGTTTAAAGATATCATTTATTCAAGGTAAAGAGCTTTTACTATATAAATAGATATTTTCTGCTTCTCTCTACATAAAGTTAGATATATTTTTAATGCGTAAATATTTTCAATCATAAAATTCAGGCGTTGAACCAATTATAACCAAAGAAATAGGTATTTACCACAGCATTTACAAAGGTACGGTTGACCTCGGTTATGACGTCATCACTCATATGATTTAGGTCAAAGTTATCACCAAGTCCTGTCATTTAAAACCAATTATTGCCGTGCTTAATACTGTAGAGTTTTTAATAGCTTGCCTAAATTCTACGAATATTAAAAACAAAATGTACATTTTTAAAAAACTTGAAAAAAATACTGGTTAACCCAATTATCATAAACTATGTTCAAAAGCTTATTCTTGTGGTAAAAACTGTCAGATAATGAATAAACAATATTTTTATAACACGGTTTTAATATTTTTTAATAGATGCTTTGCCGCTGGCCTAAGAAATTTGGGATATAATATGAGAAATAGAAAATAATTTGCACCGAAAACATTAAAATAACAATATATTGGGAATCGTTTTGTACCAGTGCACTATTATCTAAAGTCCTCTTGGATTCCTAGGTTTTTTATCCTATATTTACACTACCTTAGTATCAAATCGATTTATTGTTATTTATCTTCTATAAACGTGTAAATGTTATATTATACACAACATATCCCTAAATAAGCTGCTTAGAACTGGCAGTCTGTTATCCAATGTTTCATTTCACCACATGATTCAGCCGGCAGGTTATATATCGTTTTTCTAAGTGATTCTATTTTTTTTAAATACTCATATCACTGAACAATTTACACTATTGTTTATTTTTATTTGTAAATAGCTTTGTACTATCTGAACAAATAAAAAAATAAATACAAATAGGCCAAAGTGCATAAGAAAAAACTTGTATGCAGACAATATATTGTAGACAAGGTAACAATTTAATTTCCATGATGGGTCCAAAACCAAAAATCATTTTTTACGCAAAAAATACAGAAAATCGTTGTCACATTTCTTAACAAAAACACTTCTAAATAATACCAATTGTACTATGAAAGTTACCTTAGAAATACTTCATTTATAACATACCTAGGTGCAGGTGGTGTCCCTGTTGCAAATGCTCGTCCCCAACTTTTTTCTTTAACATCAAACCGAAGGAGATCATTTAGCATACTTTTTCCGTTGTCTCCCCCAAAAACATATATAGCGTCGTTATAAGCAACCATTGTATGCTTACTCCGCCTAAAAATATTAGTCATTAGAACTCACCCCGTCATCTAAAATTACCGTTAAAGTGTCTTTGACATTTTAGTGTTATTCTACACGCCCTTTTTGCAAAACTCAAAAATATTTATTTTGTGCAAAAAATTACGCAGTAATTACGTAAGGGTTCCGAGGGGAAGGGTGGGAAGGTAAGAAAATCTATAGATACCCTTATCTGGAGGGGAGGGGGGTAAAGCTTATTCTTACGTAATATTTTACAAGTCGAAATTTATTATTAAAAATCTATTTCTATTTTGGATGCTTAATGGTTTTCATCATCTATGATGTGCACTTCAATTAACATCTTATTTGCTCACTTTAAGAATAATTAAAAACTTACTTTTAATTACAATAATAATATCCCAAAGACTAGATAGTTTTTTTTTTTTTTTATCTTGGGACAGTCCACGAAGGCTGATGCCTAAGTACTAACGTACCGTGGGTGTCTTCAGTGTGGTGAGAGGGAGTTTGTTCACACGGGACTTAAATTTTTGGAGATTGGGAGGAGAAGGAAAAACTTCTGCGGGCAGCAGGTTCCATAGTCTTGACACTCTAGGAATAAAGGAATGAAGAAAGCGGAAAGTTCGGGGCCTCTCTAACTGAACTGTAAAAGGATGCATAAAACTTGCACTACGTGTTGCTCTGTTGGGAGCTGCCAGAGAAGGAATAATACTGGCCAATTCCTCTGAGCAGAAGCCGTGAAAATACCTATAGAAGAGCGACAGATCCCCTACAGCTCGACGATGAGCAAGAAGAGGAAGCCTTTCTGAGAGCGTTGGATCATTAATAAGAAGAACAGCTCTTTTTTGAATGGAGTCCAGAATGCTAAGTCTTGTAGGGGTTCGCCATTCCCCAGACATGAGAACAATATTCCAAAGAGGGTCTGATTTGGGATACATACAGAGTGTACAGATTGGAAGAAGAGAAATATTTTCTGGTTCGAAAGAGGAAGCCAATCTTTTTTGAAGCAGCCGAAGCTATGGATGAAATGTGTTTGTGCCAGTTGAGGTTATTCTCAAAAGTAACGCCGACTAGATTAAACGACTCTTTGTTCTGCAGAACTTGGCCGCTCATATGTAAGGGATGAGCATTCGCAGACTTTTTTCGCGACAGCGAACATGACTGTGTTTTTGAGGGATTAAACTGAACACGATTTTTGGCGCCCCAATCCAAGATAAGTTTGAGGTCTTGTGAAAGAGATATCTGCATTGACCTGCGCTTGTTTACAAAATCAGAATTACACGGTGGCTTAAGAAATTGAATACTAGAGTGGAGGGTACTATCGTCAGCAAAACTATGAATGGGATTGATTGTGGAAGAGAAGATCGTTAATGTGTAGAAGAAACAGCGTGGGTGCCAGCACTGAGCCCTGGGGCACCCCAGCATTAATTTGGTAGAAGCTGGAGGAATGACCATCTACACTAACTGATATACGTCGATTAGAAAGGAAACTGGAAAGCCAAGAGCAAAGCTTAGGTGGAAGACCGTAGAAGGAAGTTTGTTAAGAAGCCCATCATGCCAGACCTGATCGAAAGCTTTGGATATGTCAAGAGCAACGATCTGGGATTCACCAAGAAACTCAAGGGACTTGTTCCAGTTGTGTGAGACAAAGGAAAGAAGATCAGCTGTCGATCTACTGTGACGGAATCCATATTGTCTATCATGTAAGATCTTATGTTTTTCCAGATACTTTAAGATTTGGGAATTAATGAATTTTTCCATTACCTTGCAAACAACTGAAAGAAGAGATATAGGTCTATAGTTAGAAGGGAGACTGTTGGATCCTTTTTTGGGGACAGGTTGCGCACGTGCAGCTTTCCAACTCTCCGGGAAAATGCCCGTGTCGTAAGATATTTGAAAGAGGCGAGTTAAAATGGGTGCAAGCTCGGGAGCACATTTTTTTAAGACGATTGCTGGTATGCCATCCAGCCCAGACGATTTTTTAGTATTAAGAGAAGAAAGAATACGCTTGATCTGTTTGACTTTAAAAATTATATCGGACATTTTATGAGAAACAGGGACAACTGTTGGAAGAGGAAGATTAATAGGAGGATCAAGCGTAGAATTGGCAGCAAATTGTTTGGCAAATAATTCGGCTTTTCCTTTGGAGGTAGAGACAATTCCATCTTCAGAGATTAGGGGTGGAAAAAAACCTTTACTGCCATTTGAGCAAGAGAGAACTTTATCTTTTATTCGATTGTTAAAACGGTCTTTTGCATCTGAGATGGTCTGATTATACTGATTTCTTGCTATGATGCTAGCCTGACGATTTTCGGGACTGGGGTTTTGAAGAAACTTTTTGTGAGCTTGAAGTTTTAAAAGTCTGGCTTTGTCACAGGATTTAGAAAACCATGGTGTCTAATATTATATAATATAAAGATAATCTATATCTGATAGCCATGAAGCGTATAACTTAAATTTTCTGCTAAAGAATAAAAATCTTTCATTTACGTCAAACTTAACTGAGTTTTGGTGTAACTAACATAACAACGTTTATTATTTAGAAAAAATGAGGTAAGAAGAGGTAAAGGAGGTTTAAGAAATCTTAGGTACATCCTTATGTAATAAATGAATGCCCCCTTATATGTACCTCGTCGTTTTTCACTTTCAAGTACAGATATGTGCTTGTGAAAAAAAAATTTAGCACTTTGTGCTAATATTAAGATGATTTTTTTATCGCTTAAAGCCAGACGATAAAATCATCTATAAATGTGCTAACATTAGACCCGTGATAAAAGCTCAAGTCATTTTAATAAAAAAAGACAAGTACTTTTTAAGGTTTGTAAATGTCACCATTCGTCAGACTTTTTTACTTGAATTATCATAATATCTTTAACATTTTTGTTTAGTTTCGCCTTACCCATAATGGTTTCTGGCCATATATTTCTAATGCATCTAGTTTTTTATAACATTTAAGCAAACTTTATGGAATTATAGTGTTAACTTTACCCAATATGAAAAAAGATGGACTTTTAGAAGGTAGAGGTCAAATTAAATAAGAAATAACTCGTAAACCTACGGCTTAGGGATGCCTAAACACTTAAAAGCCAATGGTTAGAACAATCTGTTATTAACAAGCATAAACCTCTTAGAGGCATCCTTGCTGCTTAGCTGTGCAAACAGCATGCGTGAGAAAAAAAGCTCTAAAGGTTTAGCCCCTTTTTCTTCCGCTCCGGGTGCTGATTGGCCAGCCGAGAGGGGTTTATACCCCGCCGACCAATTAGCACGGGGAGCAAGAGAGAAAGGGATTACACCTATAAAGCTTTTTTCTTATGCACGCTATTCGCAGGATAAAGCTGCCTCTACTAGGTATAATACCGCTTTCTGGGCACGGTTAATAACTGAATGATGACCGCCAGTGAATACCGTTAACCGTTGGGTGTGATTCGAAATCCACAGTAAACTGTAGGTTTAGGAGTTAGTCCCATAAGCAATATGGCGTTGTCTAAAAGGTGCATGTTTTGCTATTTAGACGACCTTGATGAAGCTCGGGGATAAAATAAGGTTTTATACAAGCCTTTATGGGTTGTCATAAAGATAAGAATAAATAAATACATTATTTACCTGGCTCCGACAAATTCATCACACTCTGGGAGTGGTTTCCATCTGTGTACCGCTTCAAACGGTCCAATTTCCAAGGTAAGGGCTTCAGACAGTGTTGTTACAGGTCCCCAATCACCGGCCCTATACCACTCATATTCAAAAAATTTCTTT
>JAHBCN010025880.1:0-11029 GCA_019359885.1 Listronotus oregonensis | reverse complement strand
TACCAATTTTTTATAAATTGCCATTCCGACGACAACTTTACTATCGTCTGACACATACTTGTAACCATAAAAATAGGTCATCAATTTTTTTTTAACTATCAAAATTTTAGCTTTGTGGAAGCAGGTATAAAAAAAACTTTTTTTGACATTTTTTAAATTTTAGGGGATGATGAAGTAACCGGAGGATACCTGCCAGAACGGTATTTTCATAATTGACCGATAGTAGGATAATATTAAAAAAATTTTAGCTTTGTGGGAAATGGGTTAGTCGGATGATTCACTGGCTCTTAGACTAAAAGTAAATGTGTTTGGAAATAAGCATAGTCTAAACAAAGAAGTTTTATGTAGATTGCGTTGTGTCTTATTTTGCGCAGTGGGGCAATTAACAAAAAATTGACATAAAATCAAAATTATCCAATGCACCTGAAATTGTGCTTAAAAAATTGTTTTGGGTTCAATTTTTATGCGAAAAAGGTGCGACATACAAAAAGTAGGTGCATGAACAAAATTTGCTGCAAAATATCTGGGGATTTTAAAAATAATTTTGATTTTTAAGAAAAACAGTGGCGTACCGCTTTTTTTTTAAAGATATTCAGTTCAAACTTCGTACGGACGTTACTGGTAACAATTTTAATATTTATTTTACGTTAAACAATGCTCCTTAATAATTAAAAGGTGGATACAAAATTTTATAAAAATATCGAAAAGTGATAAAAAAATATAATAAAAAAGTTATTTTTTTCTTTAAACATTAACAGCTTGTAGCTCAAAAATTAAGAGGTTTAGGACATATGTTAATATTAATGTTTGCTCTTAAAATCACCCCTTAAGTATAGGCAACCAATTAATAAACACCCTGTATATCTATCCAACCCAAACATTTACCTTTCTGTATTATCGAACAAGCATCTGTTAAAATATCGAACATTGTTTAGATCCATAACAGAGCCTGGAAATGTGTTTTTAACTTCGCATCAACATAACCTCGCCTCCATGAATAATAGTACTACAAACAGGAATCAAACGTAGCAAATTTAAACTATTAATAATATAATATATTTTTAATGTATTTAAATTTTAGTACAAATCATTTTAAAAAGTAATTTTGAAAAGTTTTTTAATATAAAAATGTTATCAACATTTCGATAAAAAGCCTGTCTCGGCTTCTGAGAAAGTAAAAATAATAAAAACTTAAACCATTTTTTAAAACGACTCTTAAGATTGATCTGCAAGAATGCGGGCACCACCCAAGTAGCATTTAGGGAAAATTTTCGGTAAACTGGCAACAGTGTAATTTATTGAACTATATTAAAGTAAATAGAGTCACCATTTTGTCAAGAAGATTACTTATGAAAGTTTGCCTGTAACAGTGTTGACCATGTAATGAATAATTATTACTACTTGGGCAGTCTTAACCCTAAACATGGATCAAAGTCATCCTACGCAAAACGCACAAATATATTTTTTTACAAACCCAATAAATAATTTTATCAAGCAGGGAATTACCTTTAAAATATATAGGGTATTTCACTTAAAACACGCAAAGCCAGTTTGTTTGAAGTAACGCAGGAACAAAATAGTTCTTCAAATATTCGATGAAGAAGATGCTAATCTATTTTTTTAGGTAAATCGGTAAGTCCAGAAGTTTTAGAAATATATTCGAGATTATGTGTGTTATGGGAATATTTAGGTGATATTTTTTTAAGGTACTATAAAAAACACTAAATATTCTATGACAATGATTTCTGTTTAATTCAAACCCAATATTTTATGAGTTATAATCAAACAACCAAATTTTCGGCATTTCCTAATGGCATACCTAAGTAAAAAATATTTTTTTTACAATTTTTGAATGACGTAAAATTAATTTAATTTATAACTGGTTTAAAAAAACACGAATATCACATTAATAAAAAAAAACTACTTTTACCATTTTTGAGTAAAATTTTTGTCAAGATCACATTTTCGCTTATATTTCCTTTTTTATTTGTCCCTTCTTAAATGCTTATATAATTTTTTTTATATACAAAAAGCTTTTTTTTGTATCTCTTATAGTTTTTGATATTTTTTCTTATCTTGGTTAGTTCTGGTTAGTTTAGGATTGTTCTTTGTTTCAAAGTAAGAGTTTTGTCGATTTAGGCGGGAAAGCCACTGTGACGTCCAAAAAAATAATTGATATTCGGGAATTTTTTTCGACAGGGATGATTAAGGAATTTGAGGATCGGTTTTTTTTTTTTAAGAGTACCTACATTAAATATAGTTTTAACAATTTTTTATTAAAAAATATTGAATAGTAAAATAGTTATAAACGATACTGTAAAGTAAAAAAATTCCCCCTTCACAAGGACATTGATTTCTCAAAAACGAGTTATCTGAAAAAAAAACAAAGTTTATTTAAATCTGTATAAATTGTTGCACGTAGCCGATTTTAAAAAAATTAATTTTTACTTTTTTTAAAATTGCTTAAACCAAAAAAAAAGGCAAAAAAATGAAAAAATATACTATTAATTGCCATTTTGTGTAGAAGCAAAAAAACTACGTGCAACGATAACTGCATTCATTCAGACTATCATAAACTCCTATATTTTTTTTCAGATAGATTCGAGAAATCAATGTCGTTGAGGAGGGCATTTTTTTTTGTTTTTACTTTACGTTATAGTTTATAACTATATAACTATTAAATATTTTTTAATAAAAATTTGTAAAAACTATATTTATTGTGCCCTAAATAAATTAAAATGAAAAACACGATTAACATATTCCTAAATTATTCCCGTCAAAAAAATTCCCGAACATTATTTATGTTTTCGGCCGTCACAGTGGCTATCCCCATTAACATTCCCCAATTATGAAAACAGTTCTAATTGTTTCATAAAATTTAAAAAACAATATTTACAGCTTAAAGATATAAAACAAAAAATATTGCAAGAAAATCTATTCTTTGGGCAGGATTCCTTGATTCCATTAGTTTATTTTTGTATAAATGGAAGAACTTCTTTCTTAAGACCCTGCTCAATAAGCTTTGAGAAATACCTGTGTTACTTTTTGGCACACCATAAGAAACTTTTACGACCTTTTTACTTGTTGTAAAACCCGCACAAGATTTGCATCTGTTACAGCAAATTTTTTAAAATGCAATGTTAACATTAAAAATCACCCCTTTAAAACCTGTTATCTTTATGGCGCGCCAGGCGTTTAACGGCTTACATTTTTTCCCAAATTATGTAGTTTCATCATATTTTTTAATCTGCATTTGCAAACCTATTTAATTCCTACTTCTCTTGAACAAATTGTCAGAAGTTCTAAGTGAAATAACCTATATATCATTAGTTTTATCCACTAAAATAAGCAATATACACCAGTCGAAATTATTAATTATATTCTATAGTATGTCCTTCTTTGTTTTCGCCCATAACCTCCCCATTACACTCATACTTATTTGAGCAATCTATTTATCTTTTTCGTTTTAACTGACAATCTTTATCGCACAATTTGGTGCAAATAACAACTAAACATTATTGGTATGGGTACCAGGATAATTTAATTCCATTTCAATTTCTTGATCCTCCTTCTGTCTTTTCAAAAACTTTTCAATTACTTGCATCACAGGTTTCGTCACTAATTCATCCGAGTTTCTTCCGAAGAAGAAATCGTTGTGGTTGAAATTAAGTTTCTCCACCCCGTATATGCCTGCTCTTATCGACTGAGGTAGTTGCTTGTAAAGGTACAAAGCATCCTAAAAACATAAATAGTGTATAATAAAATGTAACTTTTTGACAAAATTCAAGTGTATTTTAATAGAAACTGTTTAAAAAATATGCAGTAAAAGCAGCAAAACAAATAAATACCATATGATTTGGGAAACACCATTAAAAGTCCAAAAATCTTGCTTGGCCTCTACCGGATGGTGCATCGTCGGGAGGGATTTAGAAAATCCCATGTGATTTTTAATGAAGTCAATAACTGGCTTCTCTAATAATTTTGAAGAAAAATTGTATCAAAGTTTATTGAAGAGCATGCAAATCTACGTCCATGGTAAAAACTTTAGATTTTTCGGTTACGCCATTTGCGAGTTAGATGCCAATATATTTTTAGATATTGTTACTTTACTATCGCCTCATATTTATGAACAACAATAAAAATACAAGTTAGTTGTACAATACCGTTTTTTTTTAAATTTAGTGCTTTATCTTTATCAAAAAATCGTACTGCGAAAAAATTTACCATGAGTTTCATTACTAAAAAAAAGTATTGATGATTAAATGGTACTATTAAGGAAATAGTTACCAAAAGGTATGAGACATGCTTAGTATCCGTATAAACCGATACCTGAAAAAACAACAGTGGATAGGACTATCAAAAAATTTGAGACCTAAGGCAGAGTTATAAATAACAGCAGATGTGAAGCAAGGAAATATCTAAGAGAAAAAAATGTAACAGGTAATAGAGACTTGAAAGTTTTATTGAATGTGGAATAAAATAAAAAGAAAGTGAGCACAAGGATATCGTAGGAAAAGATCACTTAACAGCGCTCCTGATTTAAAAACGGCATAAATACAAATATGAAAGAGATGGGAATGAAATAGGACGGCAGGAATTTTACTTTGATATGATGGAAAGGGCAAACATGGACAGGGAATTTAAAAAAATATATTTGTTTTACCGATGAATGCACATTTACGTTAAACAATGAACCCACTCATCAAAATTACCGATACTGGAGCAAAGAAAATTAACACAGATTTGTCGAAACGAGAACGCAATATTCAAAGAAAGAAAATGTTTGTGCAGGGATTTTCGAACAATATATTAATTCTTAATCGAAATTTGAATAAGAAATATTATTTGGAACTACTTGAAAAACAAATATTACCTCCAGGGAAAGTCAGGAAGTTTGGTACCAAATGAATGGCTGCCCGGCACGTAATACCGTGGCTGTTTGGGAGTATTTACACTATGCTTTTAATGAAAATGTTATTGGCCTACATCACACCATAAATTGGCTAGCCAGGTCTCCTGATATTTCGCCAAATGTCTTCTTCATCTGGAGCCATTTAAAAAGCAAGATACACACGGATAAAAATTATAATAATCTAGATTACTTAAAAATGCCATTTCTGATATATACAATAAAATTTTAATTTACCAGCTAGCCAATGAGAGAATTTTATGAACGTCTGGGTTATTGTCTAGCAGCCAGAATTTTAAAATTGTCTTAAATCCTAAATTTATTTTTAACATATTATTTGTAAAATCATTAATACTTAATTAAAGCATGTAAACATTGTAAATGCCATAGTTCTTGCGATTTGTTACTTTAGTTTAGTTTAATTTAACTTAATTCGTGTGGATAAATACAACTTTAATCGTTTCACTGTACGATTTTTTGATAATGATAAAGCACTTAATTTTAAAATTACAACGTTAATTCACAACTAACTGGTATTTTTATTGTTGTTTATTAATATGAAGAGATAATTAAGCAACATTTTTTTTAAATATATTTGCTTCTTGCTTGCAAACGGTGTAACACAAAAATCTATTTTTTTACTATGGACGTAGATTTGCATGCTCTTTTATAAACTTTTATAGAATTTTTCTTCGAAATAATTAGGGAAGCCAACAATTGACCCCATTTAAAATTACATGGGATTTCATATATCCCGCCCAACGATGCACCACTGGGTATAAGATACAACAAATTACTTATAAATCAGCTTAAAACACTTTGAGATTAATTATAATAAATAAATATCACACATAATCTCCAGTTTTATTATGCTTTGTTTATCGAGTTTGGGCTTATCTAATACCATATTATAAAAGATTTAGTTATTTGAACCTCTTATAAATCGTAGTGAACCCCTCAAGATCAATATAGAGGACACAGGTGTTTTTATCAATTGAAAATAAGCATTAATCCCAATTTTTGGGAATAATATCTGAGTCACGTGGAAAGACCTACCGTTTTTGTTGTTGCCCAATCGCTTCGAGCGTAAATTATAAATATAGGCACTTTAATTTTCTTTATATCATATTCAGGCGGTTCTTTACTTCCATATAAAAAGTAGTTTTTCCCAGGCCCGTAGTCATATTTTCGGAAATTGCCTTTTGTGGATTCTCTCAGAAAAGTAAGAGTTTTTAAAGAAGTACCACCTGGTAGCTGATTAAAGTAAACCGGAATGGTTTCCTGAAAACAACAAAAATATATTTTTAAACAAAGCTTTGTAACTTGTTTTTTTAAGTTTTTTATTTAATATATATTTTTTGTAAAGACATATCCAATTTTCACAAGTTTATGGTAAATTTTTTACTTACTGGGGCAATTTCAGTGTATGGTCCTATAAACATATTTACTAGGGCTGCACATCCTAACATTAGGACAGGTGAGGCCATACAAGTTGGTCCAGTCAGGCGTCTGGAATGACCTCTGGAAAATATTTGGACCACATTAAGGGCTCCTGTTACATCCTAAAAAAAGAACGTTGTATATCGGTTGTCTTTAGTGGTCAATTTTCTTAAAAAGTGGAAATTTCTTAACTAAAATTTTATTGTAGACACTATAAAAAAGCAGTATTAATCTTAATATTATTACTTTGGTTATTGTTAAAATGACTGTAATACATCATGGAGATTTCTTTTCGTCCCAAGCAGACCTTCTTTTTTTGTTCTGAACAACTGAAACAAGTTCCTTGAGTTCCTAGGTGAATCCTACATTCGTTGATCTTATCGTAGATTGTCAAATTTTGCTCCTGGCTATTTAGTTTCTTTTTAATCGACTTATATCAGTCATTCTAGATGGCCACTCTTCCAGCTATGGAAGCTGTCTTGATTCACTACCGGAGGCAGCGCAGCCTCTTGTGCTTTTTGTGCCTAATCTCCCATTATCTTTTATACCAATCGTCCCATTAGTCTTGTTCCTTCTACAAGTCTCTATAACCCCGAGACTGGTTGGTTGATATATTCCTGTGGGCTCATTTCCGGTTGCTCAAATAATGCCTGTCTTTTGTGATTCAATGCTTCACATTCGCACAGGATATGGTAAGCTGTTTCTTTTTCCTTGTCACACATTCTGCAACTTGGGTCTCCAGTGTATGAGCCTATTTAAATCTTGTAATTTTTGGGGAAAATGTAGCCATTGAGGCCAAAAGAGAAATTTAAAATGTTAGTAATTTATGTGTTATCTTTTTATCGTGCTCCCAAATGCTTAAATTTTTTTTTAACTCGATAAAAATCTTTTTTTCAAATGCGGGGGGAAATTTTTTCGTTATATTTGTGGGAGATTTTAAAACGATTACTTAAAAAACTCTGTAAACAAGCACTTTAATGGATATATTTGACAGCTTTCAATTAATGTCCAACTAATGAACCAACAAAATGGTTCAAATGTTATGGGTCAGACCAGTGTTAAAGCAATTGATTATGTAACGACAATATGGAATTAAATTATTTAGCTGTAGTGTTTAAAACCCTCATATTAGCGATCATTTTACAAAATTTATATTTGAATTAGTTTTGTATAACAATCCTAAAGTCATCCATAAGGTTAAAATGATAAGACATTTTTCACCCACCAATATAGCAATGTTTTCTGGCATGATACAGGTTTCAAAAATGGACAGATATCCTAAACACTTCTATTACTTTAAACACTGCTTGGGCAGATTTTATTGATTTGATATTGTATTGTTTAGACTGTTCCCTCCTTAGAGCCAAAATTTTAATGGAGATAAATACCACGAACGGCCAATAAATTGGTATACTAATGATCTTAAAATTTTAAAAAAAAGAGCTAGTAGGCTATTTTGGATACAAAGAACATTACGAACGACGATATAGTTAAGGAGTATACAGATTTAAGGGCAATATATAAAAAACAAATTAAGAACAACAAAAAGGATTTTTTTCGCACCAAAATTGAGGTTTGAAAATAGTTAATAATAGATTAAATAGGGGGACAAATAATTTTCAACAAATAAACTTTAAAGTAAATAATAGTATTATAAGTGCACCGGTTGAGGTTGCAAATGAATTTGTTAATTATTTTAGTAGGTTCTGAAAAAATTAGAAGATAGGTATGATTGCATTGATTTGCAGTCATTTCCAACTTTGCCTTTTGTGACAAACTCAATTGTAATTAGTCAATAACTGAGAGGATTTATTGAAAAATTAGTAATTTAAAAACAAGAATTCAGCAGGTTTTGACGATATCAACGTAAAACTTTTGGGGCAATACAAGAACATATTTGCTCCCCACTGGTTTTCTTAATAAATCGAAGTCTGCAAGAAAATTTTTCCAACAAATTTAAAAACCGCAAATTTATCCCAGTATATAAAAAAAAAAACTGGCGACAAGGAAAACTATCGACAGATATCAATTTTAGTATCTTCTCAAAGGTTACAGAAAAAATGGTGCATGATAAAATAATGGATTTTGTTCTTAAATATAACTTTTTAAATAAGTGTCAACATGGTTTTGTACCAGAAAGGTCAATTGAAAAAGCAACATACAGCTTTTAAACTATGTGTACAGTAATCTTGACCAAGGAAAATATGTAGTACTCTATTTTTTGACTTGTCCATAGCCTTCGATACAGTAAACAGGAGTATTTTGCTCTCAAAGCTGTATAGCATGGGTATCAGAGGTAGGTTATCCGAATGGATTGACTCTATTTGTCGGGGCGTGAAATGTGGTAAATATGATGGGTTAAGTCGGACCAAATTTGTGGGTATGGGGTTCCTCAGGGCTCTGTACTGGGGCCACTACTATTTTGCTCTATGTTAACGATCTACCCAAAAATATTAGCACTAAGTGTTACAATGTACCGATGACACCACGGTAGTATTAGCGGCGGATACCCCGGGCAGCTCGAGATCACATTAGGTAGCCTGTCATGAAATGGAAGTTTGGTGCCGTAACAATCATCTTATAATTAATAGCACTAAAACTACATACATGAATTTGTTTATTCGAAAGCCATTACCATCTAACTTCGAAATAATCAACAATATCAAATTTTCAGACACTGAAAATTTTTGGGAACTATCATTTTTCTTCATTGACCTTGCCTATCACGTCGAGTATGTTTGTTCGAAGCTAAATTCAGCATATTATGCTATTCTTAATCTTAAGAATACACTGGATGAGTCTGGGTTAATTTCCGTGTACTATTCACTGGCCTTTCAGCCATATTTAGTAATATTGTCTCCTGGGAGGTATGGTGCGCTAGGTAGAGCTTTTGTGGGACAAAAAAAAATATTAAGACTTATATTTAATTTTAAGCCGCTTGAAAGTTGCAGACCCATATTGTTCAGAAAGGATCCTTACTTTGCCTTGTGTTTCATTTTTAAGTGTGTGTCTTATGTAATGCAAATGGGGAATTGTTTGGAAGATTGGAGCATCTAACTCTTCAACACAAGAAATAATACAAGGACGAAATTCCTTTACACAGGACATTTTTTTTAAAAACTTTCTTTTTACAGCTGTCTACCCTTATAATAAGCTCCAAAATTTAAGGCATATGCATGGAGGTAGATTCAAAAATGCAGTTGGGCAGTTTCTAATTTATAAACATTTTATTCAGTTGCAGAATTTATGAACACTAAGGTTTTTTTTTTTAAGCTTTTGTCTGGTTTATTTATATCTCATATTTTTTATATGTAAATATTTTTATTTTTATTTTATACTAATATGGTTTGTTTTATAGGGGAGTAATTTTCATTTTTCTGTATTATTTGTCTTTATATTTTTAATTTTTTTTTACATATTTTTTATTTGTTTGTACATTTTTTGTTTGTCAATGTTTTTTGTATATATTTTTATATAATATTTTATTGATTTTTTTTTTTATTATATATTTATTTTAATTTTTTTTTTTTAGTGACGACCCTTTATACTTAATGTATATTTTATGGCAATAATTTATATTCTATCTATCTATCTTGTGTAGGTGTCCTTTAAGGTTATCGTGCCCTGTTAGTAACCACTGTTATGAAAGTCTTTTCCTACTGTGTCTAAAGAAGTTCTTTGTTTGTTCTTTTTTGGTAGGTTTTTTGAAGCCTTTTCCCGTCCAAATTTACCGAGGATTCCCAGTATTTCTCGTGTTTGTTTCGGATCCATTCCTGATTTTCCCTAGTGGTGGTTTTGGTCACCCAAGGGCAGGTTCTGGCCCCAAATAGGGTGTGGATGATCCCCCTCTCGCAAGCTCATCCGCTTTTTTTTTTTCTATTCCCAATGTCCTGGTACCCACGGTTTTCGTTGCTTCTCCCCCGGGCTTCCAGTTTTTTTGCATTCCATGTCAGGGGGGTTACCTTGGGGTTACTTGTGCCCCCGTGAGCTTGGCTGTCTGTTATTTGCAGATCCGCTTGTTTTTATAAGCCCTCCGTTATTTTTTTAGCACAGTGCAGTAAAGCATATTTTTTTCCTTTTTTTGAAAAATTTAAACACTGTAACGCCGCTTTAGTTCCCTTCTGGTTTTGGAGCCATCCTTTTACCCCATAATGTCTCCAACCGGCCGGGGGATCGTTCTGCCCCCCAATTCGATTTGAAATTTTTACTCCTGTTATAGCTAAAAAGCAAGTCTTTGTACCTTTGCCCAGTTCTGTAACAGCAGTTCTTTGTCGCATTTTTGTCCACCATACTAGTGATGCGTATGTTATTATAGGCCTTACCACCATAGGGTATAAGTAATAAAAAATGTTTGGTTTAAGGCCCCATGTTATTCAGTTAATTTTGGAGTTCCCTAGGGCTTGGTACTGGCACCAAAACTATTATTTGTAATATTCTTGCTTCGCATTAAAAAAAAAAAAATTTCTGCTATATCTGCCGTAAATAAAAGTAAATCATTTTTTTTTAATTTTATGGACCTTCAGGGGTGGTATTGCTAGTGGTCTAACTGAAAATCGGCTTATGTTATCAACCTGCCATTTAATAAAAAATGGTCGTTTAATTTTTCTTTTTAAAATTTTATTCCGCCTTTAAATATTTTAAAAGTTTATTTTTTAAAAAATATTTTTTAAAAATGGTTTT
>JAHBCN010025879.1:0-11065 GCA_019359885.1 Listronotus oregonensis | reverse complement strand
TTTGTTTAATACTTAGACGATAGCCGCTTTCCTTGCAATACGAAGAAAGTCCAATCGCGCCAAGTGCCAGTCGAACAGTAGAGTCATACATAACTGGAGGGAAAAGCAGTACAGAGTGGGCATTTTATTAGGGTCCTATACATTTTCCCAGAAACTGCAGACTTTTAAGAAAAAAATTGGAACAAAAGCTTCTTGGATTAATATATGCTTTTAATTAATTCCACCTTCACATATACCGGGTGTTTATTGTGTTGGCCGCTGGTGTTCACTTTCTTATATTAAATGGGACTACCTATATATTATTACATATTTAGAGAGCCTTTTTAAAGACGAGTTCAATGATATGTAACAGTATGGGTCTGTGTCGCAACGTTTCGGATTTGTTAACGTTTATCTTTAATTTTTGACCTATTTTTAAATTAATGCAAAGATGTTAAATATTCCTTTTTTTTTGTTTACGTAAAAAAATTACAGCAGCTTATTTTATCTATGTTAGCAGGCAATTTTTTTATATTTTAAAAATGTTACAGTGTTGCCATCATTTTCTATCGTAAAATTTCTTGAATATTTTAAATGCTACTTCCTATATATAATACCCCATCTATATAAGAAATTAGAAGACCTTTAGCGCTCTCTAAATATATAATAATATATAGGATGACCAATTTAAAATAAGAAAGTAAGCACCACATACCTAAGTCCAAGCGTTTTGGAGTTATTCTCTTTTAAAATTGGAAAATGAGATATTTCGGCACAAATCAAGATTTACATTGATTCATGCACGCTGACGTCAAATTTTAACCCCACTCATCGGCCGCCCAGGAAAACTTGTAGTCAGCATGAGTGAAGCGCAAAAAGTCAAGTAGGCTTTGCACTTATGACTCGAGAAACAAAATAAAATATGTCAATACTAACGTTTTACTAGTTTTCAGAAGACTTTTCGTTTTCTCATAATTAAATTACATTAGAATGCGACTCACTGAAAAACAGCGCATAGGAGTTTTGATGATGGTGGGCTACGATGAAGTTAGAACACAGCAAGAAGTTTGTGAGTTATTTAATCAAAAATACCCCAATCGTTCGCCAATATCACAATCCACAGCAAGCAAAATTGAGCACAAGTTTAAGCAATTCGGTCATGTAAGAGTTGTCCCTAAATGTGGTCGTCCTCAAGTTGATGAAAATCAACAATTAGAAGTCTTACTGGCGGTTCAAGATAATCAGCATGTGGTGTCTAGGCAGATAGCAAGTGACGTGGATATTGGAAAAACAACAGTTCTTAAAATACTGCATACAAATAAATACCATCGTTATAAAATGCAAGTTCTCCAAGAACTTTTGGAAGGAGACTTTGAGAGGAGCCTTGAATTTTGTGGGCGGTTACAGGATATGTGTTTCGAGAATCCAGATTTTGTAAAAAATATACATTTTGTCCGATAAGGCCACTTTTTGCTTAAATGGTGAGGTAAATACCCAAAATTATCGATATTGGTCCGATGTAAATTCATACTGGATGAGAGAAAGACACACACAACATAATCAAAAAATCAATGTGTGGGCTGGCGTTGTTGATGACACTATTATAGGGCCTTTCTTTTTTGACGAAAATTTACCAGGTGAGAGATACTTGAGTTTAAAAAAAAAGAACTTGTTTCATCTCTGACCACCTTTTTTTCTAAGTTAGAACGTCCCTATTTGCCACATCATAATATCTGGTTGCAACAAGCTGGTGCTCCTCCACATTTCGCTGTGGGAGTTCGTACTTATTTGGACGATATTTTTCCAAACAGGTGGAATGAAAGAGGTGGTTTTATTGAGTGGCCGCCAAGGGCCCCAATTTAACACCACTGGATACCTTAAGGGAAATCGCATCCGGCAAGAAATTCGGCAAATTACACCCCAAATGGTTCAAAGTATTCACCAAGAATTTCTAGATCGGTTGGGCTATTGTCAGTTGACCAACGGAATACACTTCGAACGTTTACTTAAGAAATATTATTTTTAAGTTTACCAAACTGTTTTTCGATAAATAAAATATTTTTAAAATAATTTTATTTTTTGTTTTCTCTATGACTTTTTTTCACTTTTCAAATTTTGAATGAGAATAACTCCAAAACGCTTGGACTTAGGTAAGCACATGCCACATGAAAAATGTTTAGAATTTTTCGAAAAATCCCAATATGCAATGATATACAGGGTGTTCAATTTAATATTTTTTTGGCACTTCTATTTGGAACACCCTGTATATCTACATTTTATGTCAGAATATGCGATCAAAAAACGACGGGTCCAAGCGGATTTTTAAAAAAAAATGGGGTTTACGAGATAATGAATTTATTCCTTACTTTACGACTACCCTATATATATATATATATATATATATATATATATATATATATATATATATATATATATATATATATATATATATATATATATATATATATATATATATATATATATATATATATATATATATATGAATTATTTAACGCACAATAAAAATATTCTCAAATTTGATCTTATGTATTTTCGTTATTTTTTGTTCGTTTTTATTGATTTTTTGCTAGTTTGTAGGTTTTTCTCTTAAGAATATCACTACGTTAGGTGTTTTGGGTAAAAAAGTTTTTTTGGTATTATACCGAGTGTTAATAAAATGGTTTTTTTTTTGGAAAATTTGAAACACCCTGTAGCATATATTAGCTATTTCAAGTTACTCCAATTATAGCTAAATCAAAGCCTCTACTTTTATTTACATTTTTTTTTTACTTTTCTGTTTATCTCTGTTACTTTATAAAATACACTGTTTTTAAACAACACGTGTTTTTATTACTTAAAATCCATTTATCAAAAACTTAAACAGCTAGAAGGCTTTGGAAAATAAGGTGACAATTGGATTTCATTTTAGAAGGCTATGGAAAATAAAGTGAAATTTGTGTTATCGGTTTTTTGTTGACAGTCCAGTAATAATTAGTGAATAATAATGGAACGGCAAAATAGAAATTTAACACGTGATGAATGTGTTGAGGTGCTTACATTAAATGGTGAAGGGTGGAGTTACAACCGCATAGCTCGTAGGTTAGGAGTGTGGCACACCACTATAGCGAGGGTTATTGAAAGGTTTGCAGAAACAGGAGAACATTCCAGGCGGACCGGTCAAGGTCGTGGTACAACTCCTAACCAAGATCGTTTTTTAAGAGTAAGTGCTGTGCGACAACGATTTACAACTGCAAGAAATTTAAGATCAGAACTTCAAGGTGCAGGTGGTCCACTCATATGTGTTCAAACTGTGCGTCGACGATTAAGGAAAATTAGAAGCCCAGAATTGTAAGAGACCTTTTTCAATGGATTTTTGCGGGGTTTTCTACTGTGGTGGGGAACGAATTGTACAACAGGTTTGAGCGGGGAATACAGTCAATGCAATTTTTTGCACACAACTTTATAGGGGGTGGATCCGTCATGGTGTGGGGTGGAATATCTTTGACGGGTCGAACCGAGTTGGTAATTGTAAATGGAAGTCTTAATTCTGAAAGGTATATTACAGATATTCTTGAAGAACATGTTGTGCCTTATGCACCCTATATAGGACCTAATTTTTTACTCATGCATGACAATGCGCGTCCCCATACTGCTCGAATCGTAAGAAATTATCTTGCAGAAGTTGGAATAAATTACATAGAATGCCCAGCCCGTAGCCCCGACCTAAATCCCATCGAAAATTTTTGGGATTATATTGGTCGACGGTTACGAAGTGAAGGACGTCAACCACAAAATTTACAAGAATTGTCCGAACGTCTGGTCGAATTATGGAATGACTTAGAACAAAATGTAATAAGAACCTTAATTTTAAGCATGAATAACAGATGTCGAGAGGTCATTCGCTGCAGGGGTAGAAACACCAGATACTGATTCTGTAATAAATTTGTTTTTTTAGTTAGTTATTTATTGTTGTTTCATTAATTAAATCAATTCGTACAATTAAGGTTGTGTTTTTTTTAATTTGTTTCATGTCTTATTATGACTTTTTTTTAAACACCTTGACTCGTTCGCAGTAACTCAGATATCAAGGGAAACAAAAAAGCAAAATGAGAGATTAGTTTAGTTTAATAAGTAATGAGTAGCAAAAAAAAGTAAAATAATTTCATAAAAATTATGTATAACAAAAAATTGGATATCTTATGAAGTAAAAAAGATAAACAAAAAAATAAAAAAAGAAAATGTAAATAAAAGTCGAGGCTTTAATTTAGCTATAATTGGAGTAAGTTGAAGTAGCTAATATATGCTACAGCATGTTTCAAATTTTCCAAAAAAATACCATTTTATTAACACTCGGTATAATACCAAAAAAACTTTTTTAACCAAAACACCTAGCGTAGTGATATTCTTAAGAGAAAAACCTACAAACTAACCAGAAAATCAATAAAAACGAACAAAAATAACGAAAATACATAAGATCAAAGTTGAGACAAATTTTTGATTGTGCGTTAAATAAGTTGCGCAGTGTTTTTTTTTTTTTTTTAATATATATATATATATATATATATATATATATATATATATATATATATATATATATATATATATATATATATATATATATATATATATATATATATATATATATATATATATATATATATATATATATATATATATATATATATATATATATATATATATATAATTTATATTTATATATATATTTATATTTATATTATTTATATATAAATATATATATGGGGATCTCGGAAACCTAAGAGATACGAAGTCGGTTAAATTATGGCAAAGTTGGATTTGGTCTAACAACATGCCTATTAAAAGTTTAAAATTCCATATTCCGGAGATATCGGAAAAAACCCCGAAAATTGCATTTCGTTTTTAATTTTTTAACGTTATTTAAAGAGATATGGGAAAAACAAAAGAAACCCTTTTTTATGCCACTTCTTAGCTCTACAAAACACCGTTGAGAGATTTTCCGTACGACGTTTCGTTTTCGTTAAACCATCATCAACTTTATTCTTTTAAATACATATCTGGATTTTTTATTTAATTTTTTTGAACCCCTTATTATCCCAATTACAAAAATATATAACACTTAATATTTATTAACAAAAATGGAACGCCCCTATAAGAAATGATGTGCGTTCCTTGTCTAACTCATTGCCTCTTATGGAAAATATGTTTATTTAACAGAAAAATATTAAATGTTATACATCATTGTAATTGGAGTTATAACTGCTTCAAAAAAATGCAATAAACAATTGGTCGTTATTTAAAAAATAAAGTTGATGTATTTAAGAAAACAAAACTTGTAAAAATTAAATCAAGCTGTTTTTTAAGAGTCAAAAAAAAGTGGCCATGAAAGTAATCTTTTTTTTCCACATCTTTTTAAATAACGATCCAAAAAATAAAAAGAAATCGGCAAATTTAGGTTTTTTCCGGAATATTTCAACTTCTATAGGATAAATATGGAAATTTTTACAACTTACGTTTGATCCTATTTATCATACGTGCTTTTATTTTTTTTTTTTTTTTTTTTTTTTTATATATATATATATAATATATATATATATATATATATATATATATATATATATATATATATATATATATATATATATATATATATATATATATATATATATATATATATATCACGAAGGAAACACTATTGGTTAACAAGAAGTTTTTATTTTCGTGGCACCCAGATCAGGAGACTAAATTGTTTTTGTAATTAAGGCTTAATAAATTGTGGACTGTAAATACAGGACCGATATTGAATAGCGTACCCTTAAAGTTAAGCTGTTTATTTTGCAAATGTTCATGCACGTGTAATTTCTCATATGCTCAGAATGTCTTTCCAAATTGTTGTTATGCTTTCGAATGAAAAGTTACTGGACCCAACATAAACTAAAATAGATTTGGTAAAAACATTTCAATCATAAAAAAATTTTAGTGCTGGGTATTTTCACAATTTTTTTTTATGTGATATGCATTTTTATTTCTAGGGAGTATGTAATTATGGGAAAATTAAGGAAGTTAAAAGGTGATAAGTATAAGACAATAAAAATAAACTCATCGACCTAAAAATATGTTTTACAAGCACAATAGAAATGTTATAAATAGATACCTACCATAAGAAGTGCATTTAAACAATACATATAACATTTTTAATAAGTTTCGTTATTTTTAATGAATCCTAATAATGTCATTTAAAAATGTTTATTCAATTGCTTTCTTAACAACAGCCTAGTTTACACCGCAAGAATCAATGAGGTCCATGTATTAAATCGAGGGCTTAGTTTCCTGCAAGTGTTTACACCGACCTAATTTGTTGAATAATTTAATTTAAGTTTAACTCTAGTACCAAAATGATAGCTTAACATATGATCAAAACCTTACCTGGTTTTAACATATATTATTATATTAAACATTAAAAGAGTTGCAGAAAAATAGCTACAAAACTTAAAAGGTAGTCCATTGAAAAGTTACATTGAACCTTGCGTTTTTTAGAGGACGTAATTTTATTGTTGGGATGTGTGGGGGGATCACTAGGAACTTAACTCCAAGTTTGTGGAGTTTGGGGGTGCAAACGGCTTTTTCGCTAGATCTCTTCAACTATGTATCCCACAAATATTTTGTAAAAACATAATTTGTAGCAAATCGCTTTGTCTACAATTTTGTCAATCTAACTTTTTTTAATAAAATGACAAATAAAAAAGTTATTAACGAAAATATGAGAAAATTTCCCAACACATTTTCTTTTTTGTTATATAACTTCTTTATTTTTTATTTCACGACCAAATGACCTTAGACCAATCTTATAGAGAACCAACATTTTGACCTATGGTTTTTTTGAATTTGAGGAATTTATGGGCGTCCCAGAGCGCTCCAATGTCGACCAGGTTCTTACTACTTGCAATAATCCGGTAACTATAAAACGTCTGCCTTAATTTTTTATTTTCATACATCGTTTTTAATATTTTTCTTAACATTACTATATTATTAATTGCCTAAAAATGACCTTTTTCCCACCACCTATGAGGTAGAGTCTGAAGGCGCGTTTTTTATGTGGTATTCCCAGTAGGCCTAATCCACGGATAACTTTTAGGTGAGATAATCTTGGAGATAATTATATATTTTAACTGTTATTTACAGCTATTTTTTCTATTTTTTTGGATGGTGCAGGCTGCTGTGTAGGATCTAGTTCAATGTCGAAAGTGAAGGTTTGGGAAATGACATTTATTAGTTAAAATCGGAGTCATTGTTGGTAATTCAACTTCACATTCATTTTCCTCTATTAATTTCGATAGCTCCATGATGTTGGTACAGGTTTCTGCAGAACAATTGAGGCACACTGCAGAGCATTCCAGACCTGCTTTTCTGTAACCACACATGCTTCCACAACTCCCTTTGCATCTGCAGAAAATTAATTTTATTAGATCGGGGGTGCTGGAGGCTTCAAAGTTTGGATTGGTATCCAAATGTTGCCGTGCTTTTTCCAGCCCCAATCTTCAGGACTGCAGTATTTTCCGAGCCACGAGTGCACCTGGTGGTAAACTCGGAGATTGTGGAAACGGGCTGCATCTTGTGTTGGAGGAAGAGATGACAAACTAAATATGTTCTTGGTTACTGTCTTGGCGAACCGTTTGTATCTCATGCTATCTAGTAAATCATGTTTATTACCACCGTATAAAGCAACGAAAAAACGTTCGATAACGAGAATGAGCAAAGATGGATCCACTTTCTCACTGAGAAATAACGCTGTACCGCTAGCTAACTCAGGATGTTACTCCATAATTTTAAATAATTTCTGTTTACCCAAGTTATAAGTTGCTGATGTTGTGTCACATCCTAAGAAAGCATGGAGAAATAGCAAATGCCCAGCCATAACGTCTCCATATATAAAACTTGAAGGGCGCGTTAGAAATTATTGTAAAAAACAAGAATATTTTAAGTTGTATAGTAAGAAAAAAGGTCATTTTTAGGTAATTAATAATATAGTAACGTTAAGAAAAATATTAAAAACAATGAATGAAAATAAAAAATAAAGGCAGACTTTTATAGTTACCGGATTATTGCGAGTAGTAAGAACCTGGTCGACTTTAGAACGCTCTGAAACGCCCATAAATTCCTTAAATCCAAAAAAATTATAGGTCAAAATGTTGGTTGAAAAATGCTCTTTTAAATTGGTCTTAGGTCATTTGGTCGTTAAATGAAAGTGTTGCAACCGCACAAACTTGGAGTTAAGCTCCAAGTGACCCCCATCACACATCCCATCAATAAAATTGCGACCTCTAAAAAACGCAAGGTTAGCCCAAAAAAAATGTAACATTTCAATGGACTAAAGGAACGTAAAACAAAATAATTTTGTAGGTTGTAACTGGAATGCGCCCTTTCTTGAGGAACGCAAACTGTCAAAAATCAAAGCTGTCACGTGGGTTCAACAAAAATGATCGAACTGTTTACACCGAAGTCCGGGTCAAATTTGAGTAAAAATTTTAAAACAAAAAATAGACGTTTTTGAATTAAAATAAACAGGGTATTCCTTAAAGACATGTTAATAATTAAGGGGGTGACTCTCGTACTCATTTCAAGAAAAATACTTCCCATAAACGTATGTCCTAAATGTCTTAACTTTTGAGATACAGGGCGATAAAGTTTTTAAAGAAAATCAGTTTTTTAATAATAACTGAGATAATATTGTAGACATCTTTGTGAAATTTGGTACAGGTCTTATATGTATTAAGGTGCATTTTCTGATGTACAACTTTTTAATTTTAACCACCAGTATTGTCCGTACGGGTTTTGCATTGAATATTTTTACTACGCCACTGCTTTCCCTTTAAATAAAAATTACTTTTAAAATTCTCATTCATTTTTGAGTAAATTTGATTTTTCGGTTTTTTCTTCATCCGACGCATGGTTTTCGCTAAAAAAATAAAAAAATAAAAAATCGTTTTACTTCAGAATCAATTTCTCAATTCAATCACATTTTGGTTTAAATCTTCTTTATTATTCATCCTATAAAAATATTCATATATTTTTTTGTATAGAGAATTTAAAAATCTGAATTTTTTGTTTTATAAAACTTTTTGTGTCTCTTATAGTTTTTGAGATATTGACGTTTAAAAAAAAATAATATGTCAAAAACTGTAAGAAATACAAAAAAATTTATAAAACAAAAAATACAGATTTTTAACTTTTATATAAAAAGTTATATAACTATTTTTAATAGGATGAATAATAAAGGAGATATAAACAAAAATGTGATTTTTACCAGTTCAAATAGGAAGAAAATATTTATGGTACCTATTTTTCTATGTTCTATACTATTGAAATAATTACAAAAACCATTTAGTGCTCTTGTGTGTAGCAACCAAGGAAGTTTAAAGGTTTATGGAGGGCCAATGCTGTAGAACAAACTTGTCTCCGGGTGCAGGACAGCGGGGATACGGGTAAAGACCCTGCGAAGTTTGCGCAATGAATAGTAGGTCAGGTCCAGCCTTCCATAATTCTTTGTTACCATGTTTAAAGTTGACATCATTAAACATTAAATTCAAACTAACTATACGTTCCTTGAAAGGGTTGATGAGAAGACGACAGCACAGCGCAGGTGTGGTTTCATAAGCGCCGCGCCATCGCACACGAAAACGGAACTTCGGCTCTGTTCAAAGTATAATTTGTTGCCCACCTACACACTGATAAATCAGTGTGTAAATAGGCAACACGTTACAAAATTTCGTGGAATTTTGTTACTGCGCAGAATTGTAAAGGCCCTTCATAACAGTTATTTTCATAGTGGCCGGACATTTTTAGATCGAATAGGTCATAGTATTGGGCTTCCATAAGCCTTCAAACTTCCTTGGTAGCAACTGCCGCACAATTAGTTATGAAAGTGTGTTTACAGATTTTTTTATATATTTGCTAATGTTACCAAATTAATTTAATTTCATAAATAGTCTAAATACAAACCTTAGTTTTTTTAAATAGTTTATATTACGATCAAATTTATCCTTTGATTTATTCCATAATTTTAACTTAACCTAAAATAGAGTTCGTCGTTTTAATAAGAGCACTAAACTAGTTTAATAAGAGTTTTATTTATTTTTAAACAATCCTAAAAACTGCCTTTATGAAAAACAAGTAATTTTAGTTATTTTTATTATAATAATTATCATAAATACAAAGTAAGATAAAAGGAAATTAAATAAAGTTTATTTAAATTAATATTATAATACGAATAAGGACGATACAAGGTCAAAAAGATATTTCTTAACAATAATACCTCTTTATAATTCATAAACTCAACAAAATTTACATTACAATCATCATTTTAATAATAAATGACGTCGAGAATCTTTATTAAAGCCATTTTCTGGAAGTAAGAAAAATGAAAACGGAGGGAATTTTAGGAGATAGGTGTTTATTAAAATTTAATTTTCTTTTGTTATATTTATGTCACTACATGGAAAATGAAAAAAAGAAAACCCTTAAAACAAAATGGTTTTTTACAATCCTAGCAAAATTTATTCTGTATGACAGGTTTATGCTCTTTGTGTCTAGCTAGACAGAGAAGCATGTTTGGCAAAACCTGGGCACTTAGACCAAAGCTGATGCTTTGATTGTATGTAACGGTTATTAGGCCGATATTCACTTACGGTGCTGTGGTATGGTGAACGAAAGTTCAACTAATAACAACAAACACGAGACTAATCTGTATGCAGAAACTGGATGTCTTTTCATAAGCGGCGCCCCCAAGATGCACTTCTTCTATGGTTATGGACACTGTCCTGGATTTAACTTCCTTCGATTTAAAAAAAACATCCTGAGAAATATGGTCACACAAGGGCAAAGGATATCATCTACCAACATCTTTTGGATATGAGATCAGATGACTTGACCTAGCTTGCTTAAGGGTGTAATGTATACTTCTTATTTTGGAATTCTTGTATTTATTTGTCCTAATTAGGATTTTCAAAAAAAATATAATAACTAGCTGTTCTAGTTGTATTTTTTATACTGTGTTTTTTTTGTGTGAATACCATATTTTTTATAATGTATT
>JAHBCN010025878.1:0-11050 GCA_019359885.1 Listronotus oregonensis | reverse complement strand
TACTAGTACAAAAATTTTAAATTAGTTAATTGATAATGAAATTTTAAATACAAATAAATAAAAGTGGCCATTTTTTTAAAAATTGGTATTAGAGACTACCTTTTACGTTTGAACAACTTTTTCTAGTAACTTATTTCCATATCTTTGCAAATAAATGCACTTTACTCTTGTACCATTTTAAGTTTTTTCAATTTTCTAAACACCGCGTATAAAATATGTTAAATATTTTTATCCCAATCTTATTCTAAGAAGTAGCAAATTTTTTTATCTAAGTAACTTTTTTCGATAAAATTAAAAATAAAGAAGTTTTTCTTACTCAACGCCTTTTCCGTGGACACACCAGTACGTCCACGAAAATGGTGTTGAATAGTAAAAAAGTTCTTTATTTTTAATTTTATCAAAAAAAAATACTCTTAAAAAAAATTGCTACTTTTTAAAATAAGATTGGGACAAAAACATTTAACAAATTTTATACGCGGTACTCAGAAAATTGAAAAAACTTTAAATGGTTCAAGAGTAAAGTGCATTTATTTGAGAAGATATGGAAATAAGTTACAAGGAAAAGTTGTTCAAAAGTAAAAGATAGTTTCTTATATCAATTTTCAAAAAAATTGGCCTACTTTTATTAACTTGTGATAAAAATTATTTTAATATTAATTAACTAATTCCAAATTAACAACTCATTATTGTACTAGTAGGCGTTGATAGTGACAAGCTTTATTGACACTTTGCTTTATAATTCATTAGCCGCAGTAACGTCAGCTATAAATGCTTACTTAACAGCAAAAAATTTGACAAAAATTGATATTAAAAATTTAAATTGATATTAAAATAAATTTATTACAAATAAATAAAAGGTAGACCGATTTTTCAGAAATTAGTATAAGAGACTACCTTTTAATTTTGAACAACTTTTCCCAGTAACTTATTTCCATATCTTATCAAATAAATGCACTTACTCTTGTACCATTTTAAGTTTTTCAATTTTCTGAACACCCCTATAAAATATGTTAAGTTTCTATCCCAATCTTACTCTTAGAAGTAGCAAAATTTTTTATCAAGAGTAGCTTTTTTCGATAAAATCAAAAATAAAAAAGTTTTTTCTCTTCAACACCTTTTCCGTGGACATACTGTATATATAATATACTCATAAATCTTTTTCTGGAGTTAGAAATTTGCAATTAAAGAAAGAATTCGTAAAGTGGATTTTCAGATATTTTTGATATCATATAATTTAACTAGTTTTATAAATTAACAACTACATCTCATAGCAACTGCTGTGACAACTGGGGTTACCTCTCGAGGTAAAACTCTATATAGATATACTCAAAATTTTATTTTTTTCATTTTTTAACTTATCATGTTATACCCTCGCTCAGAAGCTCGGTCGGCCATAAAAAGATTCGTTCAATTAAGACCCAATTTCTATACTAGTTATATAAATACCTAATAATTTATGACAAAATGTTACAAGTGCTTAATTTTTTCGTTGGAACAAGTACATTTACTTTTTTAAAAGCAAAAAAGTTGGTAAATTAGTCAAATATATAGTTGCATCAGAAATAAGCAAAGGCAACAAAGTATTATTTAAATTATCGAGCATCAAAGCTACACACTAATTCTTATCCAGGCTATGAATGTGCTTTTATATGCATATTCTTTTATTTTACGCTCTCTCGAAAAAGTTCTCTTTGTTAAAATGCTAAAAGCACATTAATTTATTTTTTTATTTTTTAATGCATGTTAAAATATCTTTAATTTATGAAGTTAAAGTTATAATATATGATTAATCCTACTCTGTGAGATTGCCTTTTGGTCTAGAAGTTTAAGCTTTATAAAATTTATTACATAAGCAAAGCACTTCTCAAATAACATTATTTTATTTTTTGTTTATATTATATGGTTTGACTTTTTGCTATTTGATCTTTAAATACCAAAGGCACATTGGGGTATTCACCTTGGATTGAGAGATAATAAGCTTAAACTTATATTAACCATTCTACAAACTGTTCCTAAAGGCTCAATAACTTTTGTGTTTGCGTTTTAAGATAGTCAGAATCAAAGGTTAAAAAATTCGGCTTATTGCAAGTGCCTTGTTTCTTATGGTTTTAATAAAACTTTTCAATATTTAAAAATTTCCAAATCTTTCGTCGTAGGACACAAAGTATGTATAGGGTTATTTACCTTAATAAATATACTATCCAAACTATTTACTTTCAAAAGTTTTATTTTTGAGATTCACAGTACCGACTAGAAGTACCTTCTAAAATTATTTTTATACAATAGAAGATTCAAATAAATACAAAATATGTCACTCCTTAAGGCGATCTGTAGCTCATCGTGGAGTTGATTGTTTTCTTTTCGTGGAGTATGTGTGCTTAAACTCACTGCCTAGAGTTGTAACTCAGTGTGAGTTTCAACTCTAGGCAGCAATGCTGGTGTCCTTAAAACAGATGCAGCTTCTTCGGGTATGATTTGAATATCCTGAATAATCCTAATATTTTTTTCCATGCGGATTTTAGCACATACATCCACGGACCCTATGACAGATTCTGTTTCATAACTGGTACTTGGTTAAATGTCTGAAAATATCAAAGATGTATAATATTTTTTTAGGGTTTTCTGTATATTTTATAAAGTCAATTATTTTTAGAAATAAAAAAAAGTCTTAAATTATCATTTAACTTTTTTTTTACATTAAACCTTTTTACTATATTTCTTTGATAATTATGACAAATACCATTTTTAATTAGAAGATGCATTTTTGTAATAAAATCAGAAAAAGAATCCATTTGTGACTTGCTAAGCTTATCTCAGTTTAAATTATATATTTTTTTAATAAGCACTTTATAATGCTTTAATTTATAGAACAACATAATATTAAAATTTTAAGTTATCTATATAATATAAAAAAAATAGACTTTAATTTTTTCACTAATGGGTACGGTACTTGTAGATACCTATATGCTCCTAGGACATAAAACCCACATATGTGTTTAGCTACTTAAAACCCCATTCACATATTCTTAAAGTTAACTAATAAGCTTAAAACATTAAACAAAACACTTACCAATATTAACTTTAGGAGTGGGTTCTAAATCACATGTCTCAGCTGATAATACTAGTACAGCTGTAGGTAGCAAACAATTTTTTCTCAAGGATTATTAAACATAGAAGATGTAAAATCACAAACACGGTACTTATATCACGTAAGCCATTTTTGGATCATAATCAGGATTAATTAAACAATCCTTAAGACATTCTTGACATTTAATATTTAAAAAAAATAAAAAATGCAGTAATATAATTAAAGATGTAAAAAAGTTATTGCATACATTTTTGTGACATGAAAAAAATTGCATTCATAATACATTTGGGCAATTAAATGTAAATTTAATAGAACACGTTTGCGGACAGTATGGCTATAACCGTCAAATTCCGTTCGATCATCTGGGTCAGGACGGTTATAGCAGTCATTCTTATTTCCTCTAATAAAAACACGACTGCTTACTCGTGTGTTAGCTCCTATTTTGTTATGACGGGTATTCCTGTAATTTTGTAGGTTATTACATTAAAATCTTATAAATTTGTAAGTAAATATTGTTTTTATTTTATTTATTTTCCCTGTAGATAGTAGATTTATACACTCGGTGACTCCCCGTGATTTTTAAACTGCTGAACGGCGGCGTTGATAATGTAATATAACCCTAATACATTTACTGTACATAAATAAAAAAATATATACTGTAAATTGCTATTTTGCACCATTATTTGTATGGGTGTTTTTTGTGCCAATAACAAAATACCCAAATGCCCAAACTATAGCCTTGTATAATACATGGTATGATAGCCTTGGTTATTTTCCATTTGCCTTTCAGGTGCTAAAAAGACTCACCCCAAAGAAACATTACCTACATATAAAGACCGCATAATACAATGTTTGCTTAATGCCCCAAAAAACATTCTTTAAGGTAAAGATTTGGTACTAAATCATAATTTAACGAACCAGGCCGTTCTGCTGCAGGTATTATCCAACCCTCCGCTTCCGTTATGTTCTTGCATTTTCCACAGAAAATTCCGGCGCCAGCATCTTTTAAAAGATGAACTTGCTTCCTACGTTGTCCAGAGTGTTGGAAATGCAATATTAGAAAGGAAATCTTTGTCAGGTGCAAGGGATGTCCGATAAGCCGCATTTTTGCCCTACATGTTTTAAGAGTTATCATGGACAAGTCCAGTAAAGAATTTTAATTATGTACCTATTTGTCTCTTAAATAGAATTCAATATAAAATAGTTATCCTAACACTCCGAATTAATTTGTAATAAAAATGATTTTTTTTGTTTAGATGTTTTATAAACTGTTATAACCGTCATGTGCATTTACGTTCAAAAATGTAACCCAGATGCACATGACGATGATAGCGGTCAATATTTTTTTTCTTAAATCTGCAAAATTTTACTTATTATCACCCATAACAATTGTAAACTCACATTTAAAACTTATTAGAATAGTTTAATGCTAAAAATTAAAAACTGCGCTTCTAGAAGGCCCGCGAACGTGTAAAAGAAACAAATTCTATGGCCACAATAATTTTGTCATGTGAGATATTAATCAAATATTTCATTTACACCGATTACTTTATGTATTACTGGTATATTAATAGATTCTACGTAATAATTCGTCCCAATAGGAAACTTTCACACAATTAAATTAAGGAAAATTTGGTAAAATGTATTTTTTCCATTAAAAGGCTCCTAAAAAAGTAGTTGACAAAAAAATTGTATTAATAATCAATTTTGGTAGTTTCCTGCAAACCAGATGTCAAAATAAAATCGTACGGAGTACCTACCTACAAGTTTTTACTTTGACCTCTATCTGTAGTCACGTATATTACTATTAGTATAGCGAATTTTTTAAAACCTTTACCATATTATTGACAAAAGTGCTGCTTTTCCGTCATTCCGCCAGTTCAGTTTTAATTTTTTTCCCGATCCCGAGGCAACATTTAACGTAAAACTAAACTGTGTTTATATTGGTGTTCGCAATACTGCTAGGTAAAAATATCTAGCAAAAAACCCTATAGATGCAAACAGATACTACTTAACGTATTAAAAATATCAAAATATACCTACCTGCAGATACACAAAAAAACTTAGCACAAAAAATAGTTTTTTATACAAACGAACTAAAAGTATCAAAAAATAAAACACAAAATTATTACCAAAAATACTTAATGCTACCACTTTCCAATGGTTATGTGTACCCATCAAATAGCTATTATTGCCAAATTATGCAGAAACCACTGCAAAGTGTGCAATAATGCAAATAATATCTGTTATTTTAAATATTCAATGCAAACTTTACCCATTTGGCGTTCCCGGTTAGATATGTATGGGCAGGTATATTTACGAGAAAAGAGATTTAATTTATATTTTGACGCTGTCTTGTGTACAGGGTGGCCCGTTTGTCTTGGGACACTACCTTATCTCATAAAATATACAAGTTACGAAAAAAAATCGTATAAAAGTTTCTAAGTTTAATTTATATTTTAACAATATTTTACTTTTGTATATACAGGGTACTCCATTGTCCGTGGACACGCATCAACTTTCTTAATTTAAATGGGATACCCTATATATTATTGCATCTTTTGATTTAACGTAAAATTTTAGACACATTTCATATATAATGTCCTATACTTAAGTCTTATCATTTTTGACTCATTTTAACGTTTGCTGATCCTAAAATAATTATCAATTTTTCGCATAAGGAAGCTTTTATTATTTAATTTCAATAAGATTTCTTATCGAAAAGAACCTTCTTCAAGAAATTTTTATAATATTTTGATAATTTTTTATACAGGACATTAAAAAAAAAAGATTAAAAATGAAATTGGGAAAACTGCCGGAAATATTTTTTGGAAATCCCCAAATTTTATACTTTTATCTTATTTAAAATTAAAAATAAGGGTAAGTTTGTGTAAAGTTGCTTATTCCAAAATTTTGTAGTTTTCGAAATATTAACAATATAATATTTTTCTATTGCAAAAATGCTAGAGTCTGCTATATGGCTCTTAAGTTTTATTAATAGTTGGCCATGACAGCGTTTACAAAACAATTAAGTACTACTATAGTTGATCATACATTTTCATTGATATAGCTACGTTTGACAGTTGTTCAAACACTAAATCCAGCCTTATTATTATTATTTGATGCGAATGCCAGCAGAAACGTTCATAATCTAACACGGCCGGTCCAACAGAGAAAAATTTGCTTTTTTACTTTATTAAATTTGAAAACTTTAATTCTATAATGATTTATTTTTAAATTTTTACCGTTAACCAGCTTTACTACACTATTAGGCCAGTCTGTAGAAAAAAGGCCTATTTATGACGTTCATTTGTAACCGTTTGAAAGGTGTTAGAAGTTGTAGAGGATGATTACCTATTGATTGATTGATTGATAAAATAAATACACAAGTTGAGGTTTTGTCCCGCCTCGACACTGCAGCCTACAGGGCTTGTTGTATCTCTTGTGTATTTGTTTCAGTTAAAAAGGTTTGACACCTTAGATAGGTGTAGTAGCCCTTTTACTGTTCTTGTCTGGTCTCCAGCCTCCTGGTGGTTAGTGTCCACCATGAGGTTTTGATTTGTTCTCCAGTATGTAAGTGCAGGGCACTCATATATGATGTGAGAGGCTGTCTCTTCCTCTTCGTCACATAGTCTGCAAATGGGTTCTTCTCTATAGATGCCCATAGTGTGCATATGTTTTCTTAGAGTGCAGTGTCCGGTTATTAATCCTGTCACTACTCTAATCTGATTCCTATTTAGTTTTAGTAATTCACTTGTCAATGCTTTCGATATGATTACCTAAATATGACCATATAGTTTTAGACTTAAAAAAAAATGTGCAGGGATGAAAGGGTTATAAATGTTAAAAATGTATTTTTTACTCCTGCTGGTGCCATTGTTAATTTTTGAAGAGTATGTTTAAAATATTTTTAGGCATTAAATTTTGTTTTACCATTTTTATATTTGCAAAAAATCGGTATTTTAATTCTGAAATTAATAAAAGGTTTTAAAGCATGATCTGATAATTTGTTGCTTTACTGATTTTAGAGCCCTAATCCATTGGTCTATATCTTTTTTGTTTATAAATATTTTAGGTCTTTAAAGTGACTAATACTTTCGTCGGCGCGAGGGCTGTAGTGGTGGAGATAGAAACTCTCGGACTCACATGCCTAAAACGAGAGTTTAGTTCAGCGAAGCGCGAACAAAATAGTCATATCTCTGCAATTTTTTATCGGCTCTTTTTTTAATCTGGGGTAGCGCAAAAAGTTGTGTATAATGACACATATACAATTTAACTTTTTAAAGCAGCAATAAATTATTTTTAAAATTTAAGCAATTTATTATTTTTTTAATCATGCTATTAACATGTAACTGGTACAATTTTACCATAAAATAAAGTAAAATATAATTAATATCGTCTTTAATATTTACAGATTATTGGATATTAATATTAATACATAGAGAGGTAGTTTGTACAATAACAAATACATCCAGATTAAAGAAACAGTGTTAATTACGAAATAAAGAATAATCAAAAAATTTTTTATATTTTAATTTTTATCTGCTACTTTATTAGGTGACATATCAATTAATAGATCTGAAGCTGAAACTTTAGTCATTCCGAGAGCTTTTATGCCTACCACTTTCTCCCTTGCGCTGACATTTTTTTTAGAAATAAAAAACAAATATTCCAACTTTTATTATACGCCATATCAAGCTTAAGTATTATACTATCAAATGCCGTGCAAATTAATTTTTACTCATTATAAACAATTGGGATATTACTTAAAAAAATTGCTACCTCGGTTCCTACTGGTCGTAGAGACTTCTTTTTTTCCAATAATATTTGTTTTGAAGTCAGCTTTTCATATTTCTAAGCAAAAATTCTTAACTTATGTGAGCTCCGGCTCCAATTGTTTACCAAAAAAGTACCTTTTTTTCAAGACTTAAAACAATGGAACTGAATATATAATTTTTCTATGACGTTGATTCAAATAAGTAAAATATAAGTCTTGAAAAAGCAAAGGCAGTTTGTCAGACCTAGAATATTTATAAACAAAAAGTTATAAAACAATAATAGATTAGAGCTTTAAAAATAGTAAAACTCAATAATCTTAGCAACAAAATATCTGATCATGCTTTAGAACCTCTTATTTAATTTAGAATTAAAAAACCGATTTTTGCAATAATAGAAATGGATAAAAAATATTTTTGCAATAATTATTAACATTTCAAAAAATAGCTATTTTTCACGGTTTTTTTTTGCATTTTTTTGTTAACAAATTGACCTAAGCAATTTTATCCGGGCTCAAATTATAAGTTTTTACTACCTAAAAAACCTTTTGAACATACCCCTCTAAAATTAACAATGGCGGTTGCAGAAGCGAATGTTTATGTTTTTTTTTTAATTCTGGAACTCAGACTGTGCTTGAAAAGTTTATGGCCAACTGAAATTCCCCGGTTGGGACAGGAAAAATTACCCCTTAAGGGTAGGAAAATCGTTTTCGGATGCCGCAATTGCAACTGTGGTATTTTTATATACTTTTAAATTCTGGAACTGGACTGCGCTTGAAAATTTTGTGGTCAACTGAAATATTTCGTTAGGGACTGGGAAAATAACCAAAAAAAAATTAATTTTGGACCGGTAGCTTATCTCCGTTTCAAATGCCGGAATCGTAAAGATGGGATGCTAATATTTTTCTCAACACTGGATCTCAAGTCATTGTCTTGCTACCGGGGGATAAAGGTGGGATTTTGGTTTCACACTTTCTTTTTGTAGTATCTTTAAACTTTATATTCAAAGGATCGCCGCACAGCCTGGCATTTATGGCTTTCTGTTGTGTCCCTCTCAGTGACCAACAGAAATCCGCCATCATATGGATATCCCACCTTCCTTAATATTGTTGTTCCATTTCGAGATATCTTGGTGATATCTTTATTCCTGTTCATTCCTGTAACCACCTAAATTTTCTGGAAAACAGTCCAGGTGTAAGTGCGAGAAATGCAACTTTAAGCTCATTCTACACCCCAACCCTCTGAAACTATCAAGTGTATTTTTCACGATTTCCTTGTAATTTGCGGCTCTGGAGTTACCCAGAAAGTTTTTCAATCCCGTTAGGGGTATTTTTTCATGAGAATACCACTGTTGCGATTGCGGCGTCCGAAACACGGTCAGAGTAGCACCGTATTCGGCCGAACTTATTTTCAGCCGTGTTTGACCGATGTCTGTGGTAAATTAAATTCCATGGGACATTATTAAGTTGGTTACAGTGCAACGTACATGAGTGTTGTTTTTAGTATTAATTTTTAAAATTATTACATTGAATATTCTTTCTTTGTCTATAATAATATTATGCAATAAGCATTCTTTAGTTCGCTTCGCTCGGCTGAGGCGATAATTAAATATTATATTTTCATGAGTAGTATTATTATCTGAAGGGTATGGTCTCATTAAATATTTTTAGATGATATCCTTGATCACCTAATAAAACAAAAGGTTTAGTGTACCTGTTCTTGGTAGTTCCCTGCTAGGCGTCAAATTGAATGTTTTCAACTCAAGCAATAATATACATTGGTTTCAGAAAAACTCCGCTGTCACTTTGCCTTTCATATCCTTCTATGTCTACCATAATAAATTTATAGTTTGCGTCAGCAATTCCGTAAAGGTGGATTTAAAAATATTTTTTATAATTACAAAATTAAGATCTAGATTTTCGTACGTGTTTACCATCCCAACACAATTTAAAAATTCCATAAACGTTAAAAATCATCAGCAATTTTGTAAAAAGAATGTGTTGTTGATATATGCTTTAAATGCTTGTAAAGGAAGGCATTCCAATGGCTTTACATCTTTCATAAATAATAGAAGCTACTGTATTATGTGCAATTCTAAATGCAATCCCCGTTGATAAAAACATAAAACAAATATTTACGGCTATAAAAAGCCCTTTTTTATTTGTCCAAATTACTATCATACTACACTATACATTCTACACCTATGTTGAAATTTAAATATCCATCTATGACCAGATGAAAAAACCATAGTATATTGCTTACCTTAGTGTAAGAGCTAGCCTTTAATCTAAAATTATCATTTACCAAAGTTTGACTGGTTTTTAATTACATCTCGAATTCCTTCATATATGTAACAGAAGGTTTCATTATTAATAATTGTGGAAAATGAGTGTGATATTCACCAAACACTCTCCTGAATCTGAAAATACAATTAACCTGATATCTCTTTCTTTTTTAAATAATAGCAGCTAGATGGCATAAGTTGTTTTTGCAGTTAGTAACACTTGCAAATCTAATCTGTTTAACTTTAAAGTAAAATAAAAATAATAAAAAAAACAGAATCGCTGGAATCGAATTTTGGAAAAAAACTAATATTCGGTGAAAACGGCCATAGCGTTCGGCAGATCTCTTTCGACCATTAACGGCCGAAAATAAATTTGGCCGAATACAATGCTATTCTGACCGCGGCGTAAGGGGCCATTTTCCCGGTCTCAAACGAGGAATTCGAGTTGGCCATCAAATTTTCAGTCAGTCTGAGTTCCAGAATTAAACAGTACATAAAAATACCACTATTGCGATTGTGGCGTCAGAAACATTATTTGCCGGCCCCTAAGGGGTCATTTTCTCGGTCCCAAACGGGGAATTCTAGTTGGCCACAGACTTTCCGAGCACAGTCTGAGTTCCAGGTTTTAAAAGTACATAAAAATACCAGATTTTAAAAGTACATAAAAATACCACTGTTGCGATTGTGGCGTCCGAAACACGATTTTTTTAAGGGTCATTTTTCCGGTCCTAAAGGTAAATTTCGGTTGGCCATAAACTTTTTAAGCACAGTCTGAGTTCCAGAATTTAAAAGTACATAAAAATACCACTGTTGCAATTGCGGCGTTCGAAACACGATTTTCTGGTTCATAAGGGATCATTTTCTCCGTCCCAAACAGGGAATTTTAGTTGTCCATAAACTTTT
>JAHBCN010025877.1:0-10992 GCA_019359885.1 Listronotus oregonensis | reverse complement strand
AAATAAAACGTTTTTTTTAAATTTTTGTACGATGAGTATGAAAGGAATATGACCTGGAAAAAATAGTTTCTTAACAAAAAAATGAAGAGACCGGATCGTTTTGGGGTAAATATCTGGAAAAATATTACTTCCACAAAAAAAATTATTACTGTTATTTTGCAAAAAAACAAAATTGGAAAAATTTTAAAATAAGGAGAAAAAAAGTTATGGGCAAAATAATTTTTTTAATTTTTTTTAATGCTATTTTTTAGCGCCATCTGAACTGTGTTGCTTAAAAAAAAAATTATCCTATAAAAAAAACCCAAGAACACATGTTCCTAATTATGTCCAGTCATTTTTAGCCCTATCGGATAAATATTTTTTATGTTTTGGGCTGATAAATGTGGGTCAAATCTTGTTTTTTGTAAGACATTTTCAGTTTTTGACAAGTAGCGTGAAAAGTATTTATTTTAAACTGCCAAACTTTGTAGCATTTATTCAGAGTTGTTTTTATTTTTATTTTTTTAACTAATCTTTTATCTGTAAGGGGATTTGGCCGTTTAAAAGTGCATATTTCATATTTGCAACGGTCAATGTTTTTTTTTTCGGGCGAAATTATAAAAAAATGGTCAATCCAATTAAAATTTGCCATCACCTGACATTTCAGGGATAACGTTAGCTCTAAAATGGTTCATTGTACATCTTGTTATTATTAGCCAAAAAAAAAAAAGTTACGGCCAAAAATTCAATTTTTTTTCGGAATAACAAAAAATGTTTTCGATTTTATTTAATTAAGGGGTAGTCTTTTCAGGAATGGGGGGAGGGTTAATAATTTCTTTTTACTGAAAATATTGTTAGTTTGTCGGTTCTAAAATGAACAGTTGCAACAAAAAAAAATTAACGTTTTTTTTCATTTTTTTTTTTAGATGTACTTTTCAAAGGGGGAAATAAATATCGTAATAGTCAAATACGATAAAATATGAAAAAAAAATGATTAAAAAACAAAAGATCATGTTTTTTGTATTCTTTCTTATTATGGGGGTAGTTGTAACCCCCTATTATAAGCCTTTATATCTCAATTTCAGTGCATAATAATAATAAAAAAAAATATTCTTAATTATTCTAAAAAAATCGCATTCATTTGATAATCCGGGCTTTACTTCCAAAATATTTCAAAAAACCCCCAAGAAAGGGCAGTTTTTACTGTTTTAAGCGTGTTTCAGAAATTTGTGACATTAAAATCGTAATCAGCGACCCAAGAAAGTCCCGGTACCTATTTTCATGAAAGTTCATTTAATATTGCCCGAGATATTAAATTTTTTTTATTTTTGGCCCAAAAAAATTTTTTTTTGGGGCCCAAATTTTTTACAGCGTTTTGGACCTCTAAAAAAACCCAAAACCTTTTTTTAATTCCATATTTGATACCTTTCTTGACAAATTTAAAAAAAAAATTAAGTTGATCTGATTTGCCCGAAATTGCTGCTTCTTTTTTTTAAAAAAAAAAACCTCCTGCCCCGCTATATAATAAAAAAAATTTTAAAAAATTTTTCATTTCATGGGGCACATAGTTTTATACAGGGTTAAAGTTCGTAAAAATGGGTTTTTTGGATTTTTTAGAGGGAAGCGGTTAGTTTTATGATAAAAATAGCTCAGACAGAAATTGTAGATCATGCAATTGTCTACAAAAATTCTCCTAAAATTCACCATTTCTCAGAAAAAAAAGATTCTAAAATTTAATTAAGTTTTATTCCCTATACTTTGCACATATTTCCATGCCACCTGTGAGGTAGTGTACTTGACGCGTTTTTTTAACGTGGTTTTCCCAGTACCTTACTCCACGGCCTATGTCATAAATCCTAGTAGAGTAAAAGGTCTTCTTATTCAATATCTTCTTCTTTTTCTTTTTTCTACTACTGTATAAATAAGAAAACTTTGTGGTCCTAGCAACGCGAATGATAAAAAAGCCTTCGTGTTACCTGGTCGCTAAGCGTTGCTAGCTACGAAAGTAATATTTTTAGCGCCTGGACAAAAAAATAAGAGTAAAAAAAAAAAATATGCTTTGGGGGAAAAAATTTGGATTTATTTATAAAAAGTAACTAATTTTTGACAAAATATTTTAAAAAAATAGGGTAGGGGGTTTAAAATTAAAAATAAATGTGCAATTTGAGCAATTAGCAAAAAAAATTGGAGGAATAATACTTGAATTAACAGTTTTTAAATTTGTTGTTAGGGTATCGTTATCACCTTTAACTACGTTAATATTCATATTTTTACTTTTTTCTTCATTAGAGGGGGAAAAATTGGTAGGGGAAATTTTTTTTTAAAAGTTTTTTTAAATTTCTACCTTTTTACTATAGGATTCAGCAATATATCTCTCCCAAAAAGAAGAAGACTTCCCAAAACCCCCATAACTTTTTTTAAAAACCCAAAAAATCGACATCCCCCGCATTGGCAAGGCGTAGTTGACGTTCTCCTAAAAGAATGGCCAGTGTTAATCTACTGATGTCTTCGCTTCAAAAACTTCGCAATTTCTTTAGGTCATTTGAAATAGTGTCTTTCCCCAAATTTTGATTAACACATTTACCTCTTTCATAACGATACAATAAACGCTCATCTAGAGCATTTCTTGGTCTCAGCTTAATATATTCCTGTAGAAATCTGACATAAGGAACTGAGCCTTGATCGTTGGTTACTACAAGTTCTTTTAACTTTATTTTTAGACTCCACTTTTTTTTACTATAGCCACTCATTTCTTATTTCTACATCACTTAGCTTCTTTCTGTATATTTCGTCTGTCCGGCATGCCCCCGCCACTCCCATATTGGCTATTACTTTCATTGCTAAGTAATTTTGATCAGGCGCGTTAAGAAAAACTTTATGATTTCTTTTTTTTTTAAAAATTTTTGACTTTTTTGCCTCATAACCATTTTTTTTTCCTTTTAATAAAAGCAACTAGTTTCTTGAACTCCGAAATATCTTAATTTTTGTTTACGGAAATTGTTAACTTGAGCATGGAATATACAGACCAGAGGGTTGTTGGTGATAAAGACTGGGTTTTTTCTTGAAAATACGCCAACATAAATTCTCGTCAATCCGTCCCACATTTTTTGTAGCAAGCCATTCAGAAAACGATTTATATGTTTGAGGGTACCTCCTTTAGATTTGTCTGGCAGAAGTGAGGCACGAAAGGGTCTTTTCCTTTTGGGGAATTTTGTCTCGAAAGTTGCCTCCTCTCCGATTTTGCCCAAAATTTTGGGTATAAGGGGTTTTTGGGGGCTGATTACGAATCTGGAATCGGCAACGTTTGTTTTCGAGATATTCATCATCAAAGTTGAAAACCAAACTAACCTTATTTCCTTTTTCCTTCTTTTGCACAGAATTTTTGATTTTTACCCCAAAATTTTAACAATATTTCACAAACACCTTTTCAAAACTTGTTTTTATATTAATTTTAAATTTTTTTTTCCCCTTTAATTGCAAACCTCCACTTTCACACGCCCAACATGTAGGCAACCATGTATACACTACCCTTTTTAAACAAATGTGGGCCCCTTTGGGAACGGTTCGCAATTTAAGGAAAAAAAAGGTGTAAAATAAAAAAAAAAAAAAGGTTTTTAAAATTTTTTATTTATTCAATCAAAATTTTTTAAAAAAGGGGGAAAATATAGTGAAAATTGGTTATTTTTTTCATGATAATATCTCTAAAAAACGTTGAAAAAAATTTTTTTCGATTCGTAATCACGCCCCCCCCGAAACAAATTTGGTCAAAATAAAAATTTCAGACAATTACCCCTTTTTTAATGCCATTTTCATATTCATTTAACATTTTAAAATGGGAATGGTTATACAAATTAACAATAATTCAAAATCTGACAAGTGCTGATAAGAAATGTCAACAATAAATGTTTGCGGAAATTTTTAACAGGAAAAATTTCAAAATTTTATTTTTTTTGATGTTAATGATTATTAAATTTGCATGCATAGAAAGTAAGAAAAAATAAAAATTTACACGTGCAAATTTAATGCAAAATTGGCCCGCCCGGCCATTTAAGAACCCCCCACCCAAAAAAATAAACTTTCGCATCTTGTAATGTAAATAACTATTTCTTCTTTTCTTCCTCCTTCTTCTTCCTGAGAATGTAAATTGTTCAAACGGCCATACATCATTTTGTTTCGTCGTTGATGTAAGGATCTTCTTCTTCGTTGAGATTCAACATTTGAACACGGGGGAATGCAATGGTGTTACCTTATTTTCAAAAAAAAATTCACAAATTCCTTGGATAAAAATACAAAAAAATACCCATAGGGTGGTGCGTCGCCGAGCAGAACATAGGAAATCCCGTGTAAATTTTAATGCGGTTAATTATTGGCTCCCCCCTACATTTTACAAAAAAAAGTGGATTTTTTTTAAGGGCCAATCGACAAACCCTCGTGCCAAGTTTTAAAGTAAAAGACACGTTAACATTATTTTTTAATAAAACCTTTTTTTTATTGTAACAATTAGGTTGAAATAATAACAATTATTAATATCGATCTTAAAAAAAAAATAATTTTATCATACTAGAATTTAATTAAACCAATAGCAGTATCTGAAATTTTATTAATTTATTTTTCCATCCAGCCTATCTGGTCCATTTTAACCATTAAACGTATTGTCAGTAAATTCGAGTCCAGAGCCATCGCAATAAATAATTGTAAATGTTTAACTCAGAAGATCGAAAATGGATCCGAAAAAAGAGAACTGAACTCTTAATATTTTACTTGGTGTGGAAAAATGAAATGAAATAAAATACAATAACTTTTTTAAAAATAATAGAGAATTATATAAAAACATTAATTAATTAAGTGTTCAAACAACCCCCCATTAACAGCTAAACAATATCCCAACCGATCATAAAATTTATTTCTATCGTTGCTAAGTTAATATTGAGAAATGTTATTACATTCTAACGAAAAGCGTTTTGTAGCTGGTTTAGATTCTCAAATTTTACACTTTTATAATCGACACTTTTTAAGTGACCCCCACAGAAAGAAGTCCTTCGGTGAAAGAACAGGCGACCTGGCTGGCCAAAGTATCCGGTACCGTGGACGAATAATATTCCCGTTAAAAGCATTTTCCAGGTACTCTTCTACCATACGGGCATTATGGGCGGGGCAACCATCCATTTGGTACCAGATCATTTGATCTTCTCGAACAACTTTTTCCAAGGCGGGTCCAATTTGATTTTGAAATAATGTCAAATAGGTTTTTGCTGTCACGTTATAGTCCATAAAAAAGGGTCCAATGATATGGTGTCCGATAATTCCCACGAATACATTTGTTTTTTGAAGATATTGTGTTCGAGTATGAACAAAGCGATGTTTATTTTCTTGGCTCCAATACCGGCAATTCTAAACATTTGGTTCATTGTTGAGTGTGAATGTACATTCGTCAGTAAAACAAATATTTCTTAAAAATTCCTATCGTTATTTGCTCTTTGCAAAAAAATGCCATTTTTCGCTCTTCATCTCCTTCCTGTATCTCTTGATGTTTTTCGAATTTATACGAATAATATTTGTGTTTTTCAAAGTGCGCGATACTGTTGCATGATGTTTATTTTCCTCTTGCCCAAGAACCCTCGTACTAACCATTTTGTTTTCCTCCACACTTAGTAGAATGTTAAGATCTCTATTCCCTCTTTCTTCGGCTCTATTTTTAAGATCCTGAGTTGAACATTTACAATTATTTATAACCTTTGGACTCGAACTTACTGACAATACGTTTAATAGTTGAAATGGATGGAATGGGCTTGGTGGGGAAATAAACTGAAAACATTTCAGATACTGCTTTAAAACTGTTTCCTGCATAAAGCCACTTAATTATGGATACTTTTTTGTCAATTAAATAATTCATATTTTTTTCAATTACAGACAATCACTGATTTATTGACACTTTTCCTCGTGTCAGAGACAATATTCATTTTACTGGTGCCTGTTTGGTTTTACGTGAACCGAAAATTTGGTAATTTTGCAATTACATTTAATTGAATTATTCGAGATTCGCTTATTAAAATTTTTTGAATTTGACACGGGAGCTTGTCAGATTGGTCTCTTCAAAAAGTTATTTTTCATTTTTTCTGTAAAATGTACAGGAAAGCCAATAATTGACCCACTTAAAATTTACATGGGATTTCTCATGTTCCGCTCGGCGACGTACCACTCGGTATATTGTCCTTACTTTTAAAATACATAAAATTTACTTTTTAAAGAAGTATTAAAGAAGAAGTGTTCTTGGCCTATTTTGCGGATTTGCAAAAAACATATAAACCTAATACTTTATGGAGTAAGTACTCTATGTTAAAATGTGTCCTCAAAGTGAAAAGGAACCTTGATTTAAGTTCATATTTCAAGCTAACATCACTACTTAAACACCAAAACGTGGGATACCGGCCAAAAAAATCAAAAACTTTCAGCAAAGAAGAAGTTTCAAGATTCATGAAAAAGCACCTGATAATATTTACCTTCTAATAAAAGTTGCTACAATTTTTGGATTAGCCGGTGCTTGTAGGAGAGATGAACTTACAAAAATAATGATGATGACATACAGGATAATGAAAATTTGATAGTGGTGAAAATTCCTGACAGTAAAAATAACACTTCCAGAATCTTTGTAGTGTCCGATGAAACAAATAACGGACTTTATCTGCAATTGTACCGTAAATATGCAAATTTGCGAAAACAACAAGGAGCATGCAGTACGCAATGTGTGGGAATAAATTCAATAGGTAAAATGCCTTCAGAAATTGCTGCATACCTAAAATTAAAAAATCCAGAAGTGTACACTGGATAAGTTTTCGTCGATCCTCTGCGACTATGTTAGCGGATTCTGGAGAAGGAATTACCAATGTCAAGCGACTTGGGGGCTGGAAAACAACGGCTGTAGCTGAGAGCTACATTGATGAATCCACAAATCAGAAAAAGGATATGTCGAATAAAATATTGACCATGAACAACTCCCCTCCTGAGCTAAGTCAACCTTCATCAAGCCGTACAATAAGCGCTTCCATAAGCCACCCGCTCAATGAAATTACAGGTTCTGCAATTAATTTACAATATCCTAATAACTGTTCTTTTGTTGTAAATGTTATCAACAAATAATTCCCATTTATAAATATGTTGTAGTAGTTCTTTCAGATTAAACATAATTTAAAAAATAATCATTGCTTTAATATTGGTATTATCTGACGCTCGTAGGAAAAATTTTGTTCCTAACGCTTGCGCAAAGTGATACTTTTCCGCACGCGACTGCCGTTGCCCGAACGACGCGAAGCGGAGTTCGGGCAAGCAGTCAAGTGGAAGGAAAATAGGTGTTAGGAAAATAACTATTTACCATTGCTTTACTTTTAATACATTTGATTTTAGTTTACCTACGGACTGTCGGTTCCATTTGTGTTACCAAGAAGATCCATAAACATAAGTTGGTGTTTTCAATCCCAGTATAACTTGCCCATGAATATAAGTAACTTCTTTCCGAACACTATTGCAGTGAGAGCGAACCCATTCAGTTTCGAGTTACCAAGAATAAAGTTTTACGAATATTTGGCGAAGCTTTTGGACAAGTAAGTTTAAAATTTAGGTTATTTTTTCGTCCTGAACAAGAAAAGACATCTAAACTGCCAAAATTTCCTCAAAAAATACCAGTAAAAATACATTTTTATTATTTTCTTAAATACTTGATTTTTGAGCTATCAAAATGTTTGTCTGAAAAAGAGCTTTAAAAAATTGCGGGAAAATTTAAATTTAAATTGGCGGCACTAATATGGCGGCCGAAAGTTAGAAAAAATCAAGTGTAAGGCAAAAAAAATTTCAGAAAAAATATAGGCAACCTGTTGGATCGTTTTTTGGCTGAAATCAAACCCTGAAGGATACGTTTTAATAGCTGGTGTGACTGGATTATGGAGTAGAGAGACAAAGGAGCACCATCTCTTAGGGTTGTTTGGCTCAAAAAGTGGTCCCAAAATAACACTTGATAAAGTGTGTGTAGCGAAGGGTATGGTGTAAACCAATGAGAACCTCAATATATAAAGTAAAGTATAAAACAACAAGGTTATTGGTTTAAAAACGGTCCTTGGGAACACTAGCGCCATCTTAATTTAGTGCAGTTTAAGGGCCATTTTTGTTACACAGAGATGGTGATCCAGCCCTTAACTTTTGAGCTACGGGGTGTTAAAACCTGAAGAAAAACATCGTTTCTTTATCATAGCTATAATAACTTCCTAGATATGTTTATGAAATGCACACACCCTCTGAGTATCGATAGCCATTTTCATGATGTAGGAGATTTTTTAAAGTTTAACCAGTGGCGTCCGTACAGGAACGTAGACTAAATATTTTTGAAAAATATTATGTACGCCACTGCTTTTTTGTAAAATAAAACCTTTTTTTACAATCCCCATTTATTTAAGGGCAAATTTGATTTCTTGGCTTTATTTTGTCCGACATGCGATTTTTGCGAATAAAATTAAAAACCTTTTGGTCAATTTATTAGTAGAAAAAATTAAGTTTATTTATTTAATAAACATATGTTTGTTAATCAAAAGAACAGTATAACGTGAACAAAAATAAAAATAGTTTAGATTAGCTGTAGAAAGTGGCCACCACCTGTCATTATGCATGCTTTAGCTTTTCTCCTCATTTACTCTCGTACCCTTTGAAAAATGCCTGAAGTTTTTCTGATAGTGTCACAACAAGCTATTATGCGGTTTCTCAACTCCTCTTCGGTCAGATAAGCGAGACCGGTCTTGGTCTTGCGGTCTTGGTCTTGGTCTTGCAGCAAGACCAAGACCAAGACCAAGACCGCCTTCTCGCTTGCAAGACCAAGACCAAGACCGGGGTATGCAAGACCAAGACCAAGACCAAGACCAAGACCAGGGTGCAAGACTACGCAAGACCAAGACCGACCTGCAAGACTCTTGCACTTTTGTCACTTTTTTTTTTAAATTATAATATTCAATTTTTATATTCAATATACAGAGGTATTTCATACAGACATGACAAGAAATGTGTCGAGAACTGCCTAAAAAAGCGATTTTTTTATGAGTAACAGGTTTTTTTAATAAAAAATAATTAAATCGATAACTTCGTTTTTTAATAAAATTATCTAAAAACGATAACTAGTAGATTCAGTAACATGTTTCAAAAATAATAAGATTGTGACTCAATGGTCCGACAAAGCTCGATATCTTCAAAACCGTTTACGACAGAGAAAAACTAAGAGTACAAAAGTTATAGAAGTTGAAAATTACTTACCTATTCCTAATGTTTTTTTTTATTTAGGTATCTAGGGATGCCACTTACTGGATCAAAAATTTCCAAAATCCAGGAAAACATTATTTTTGTGCCACACTGTAAGAAGTGGCATCATTAGATTGCTCCTTTAAACTAAGATATAAATGTAAAAGTGATGGTTTAATAAAAAATATATTTGTCATTTTATGTAGGAATACTTTTTTAATTTTTTACAATTTTAAATTTCACTTCCGGTTTAGACGGAAAAGTCAAAACAAAGCCAAAAGTATAATGATGACGTTATTTTTGTCAAAATCGAAAATGATATATAAAAACCATCTACGTCGACATTGTACCTGTATGACAGTTCAAGAATTTCCAGCATAATATACAGGGAAGCGATTTTTTTAAATGAATTTTTTGCTATAATTTTTCTATTTTAGGTTAAAAGCTAAAAATAAGGAAGTTTTCTTAAGTGGTAGTGGATTTTTTGGAAAATTCTGAAATAGAAAATAATTTTACATTTTACGCCATTTTTTCTATAATTTTTGTATATTCAGTTACCATTATGAACGGTTTCGGATATATCGATCTTTGTCGCACTATCGAGCCATATGCAGAATGTTTATAAAGTATTTGTACAAACTTTGTACGGCAAATGTTTGACTAATTTGAACATAGAAAATTTATTTGAACTGAAAAGCTTCCTAAATACCTTTTTTTTTGAAACCAATGTTTACATATCAGAATCATTTTCATGGAAATTTCACATCTGGTTGAAATTAAAAGTTTTTTTTCTGCCCTCAGAGTACTTAGTATTGTAATTTAATATGCTTCTTCAAAGAAAATTTAAATATTTCCTATCACTAAAATGAAGCGCTATAAATAAATAAACCCCTACATTTAAAATATTTAAATGTACATGTAAGGTTAAAATTGGTATATTTTAAAATTTTAAAGCAAAAAATATAGTCTCCATCTTTATTTATTTAAGTATTAAAAAAATATATATTTTATTTAAGATTGCTTAGTTTAAATTATTACTACCAAAAAGAAGACCAGCAAGAGCTGCACAGCAAGACAAGACCGGGTGGTGCAGCCAAGACCAAGACCAAGACCTTCTTTGGGCTTGCAAGACCAAGACCAAGAGCAGACTTGCAAGACCAAGACCAAGACCAAGACTAGCCCGGTCTTGGTCTTGGTCTTGCTTTGCTCATCACTACTCTTCGGTATGTACTGGAGTGCTGTAAACCAGCATCTTAAGATGTCCCCACAAAAAAAACGAAACTGTTTAGATCTGGGGATCTAGGTGGCCACGATTGTGATCCTCCACGGCCTTTCCAACAATTATTATAATGTTGATTTAAAAAATTCCTGTACCTGGAGACTGAAGTGGGTGGTGCAGTATAAACCACATAGGGACGTCGTCTAGCAAATTTGGTAAACCCTGTTCAAGAAACTGGCGATAACGATTTCCGTTCAATCTACCTAGTAGAAAATAAGGCCCAATTAAATAATCACCAATAATTCCAGCTCATACATTTACAGAAAATTGCTCTTGGTGGTGGAATTCCGTGATGCCATGCGGGTTTTCTTCAGTCCAGAAATGGTTGTTGAGAACATTTCTTATGGAGTTCCTGGAAAAATTAGCTTCTTTAGTGAATAAAATTTTGACTTCCAATGGGGGATTTTTGCAACCATTTGAAGAAACCATTGTCAGAAATTTATTCGTACTACGTTTCTGTA